>JASKGN010023777.1:0-13733 GCA_030556245.1 Falagria sp. GC000072 | reverse complement strand
TTACTCTTTATAAATAATTGTCAGTAAAATTCGTTTTCAGTAATTGCAAGTCCAATATTTGAAACATTCTCGCTACATGGCACAAATTCAACATCTGCGACAACAACAAAACTCAACGAAAGTTCATCATGTACAACAACATTGGCACACGAAACAATTTCAGAATCTGAAACAGAAAGTACCAAATCGGAGGCAACTACTGAAATAGATTTTTCTGTTGGTGTTGCAGTTGGTGCAATTGCAGAAACTAAAACAACTACTGTTAAACCAACCACAACTACAACACCGTCCAAAGTAACTATAACAACTAAACAAAGTTTGGTCAATAGTTTAACTAATAGCTTGGCAACTACTAAAATAGAAACAGAAAAATCTACAGAAGATGGTGCATATTCGGTTGGTGTTGCAGTTGGTGCAATTGCAGAAACTAAAACAACTACTGTTAAACCAACCACAACTACAACACCGACCAAAGTAACTACAACAACTAAACAAAGTTTGGTGAATAGTTTAACAAATAGCTTGACAAAAGTTTTAAATGTCTTGTAAGAGATAATCTTATTTAACTAACAAGTGATCAGTAATGTTTCAAAGTCATGTGAAATAAATGTATATGCAAAAAAAATGTTACTTGGTGTTGTTAATAAAGTAGACATTTAAGAATTACAACTATTAAAACTGTTAATTTGCTGAATTGAATAATCTTGTAGACTAATCAAACCTTATAGCCTTAATGACTAAAATAAATTACTAAGGAAATCCAATCAAATTGTCTTCGACACTTTTTTTTTCGAATATTTAATTGCGTTCGTGAATCATAAATATTGGTCATTATTATAATTTATATTTATTTGCAGGGAGAATATATTTAATTAAGTTAATATGAAATATTTTGCAAAGATTTGCAAACATGATATTGATTTACTTAATACCAATTATATATTATTATTTACGTACCTTTCAGCATTCGTCATCATCAGTTTGGAATGTTGGAAAAAAAAAATTGAAATTGCACACAGAATTTCACTGTCCCGTCCCAAGACTCCCAAGAAAAAAGTCAGCACAAATTTCTGAAAATAACACTAAAATAACCAAAGCAGGACTAAATTGTCTCCTGGTAATTTAATACTTTGAAGTTTTATATTACGATATATTTATTAACTTGTAAAGAGGCATTATGCAAATATCCCAAAATAGTAGTAGACATTTTTAGAATTTTAATAAATAAATATTGATAGCATGGTAAATAAATACTTTGTGTTTACTATATTTTTATTACAACTGAACTACAATAACTTTTAATCATCACATTATGTACATTGCAGTTACACAGATATTACTTTGAAGTGCGAATTGTGCATCTGCATTTGTCAGCTGATATTGATTTCTTGCTCGTTTTGTGAAATAAATTCTTGCAAATATAAAATAGTTTCTAAATTAACATTATGTAAACTTGATAAACATTGATTTAAATAGCAAAATAATTAGCCTTATTTTAGTTGTGATATATGATCATTGTAATTTTTCTTTTTGGAACTGAATTTGTAATTGAATATAGTTTTCCAATACAAACTTACTAAATATCAATAAAGTATTAATTATTTCTATATTTTCCCACAAATTCATTAGGAAATTGTTATGGTATATTATCCATTAAGCTAATCAAAATTTGGTGTTATCAGAATTAAGGTAGGAATATTAATCCGGGGAAGCTTACAATATAACATGGTAAAATATTTTAACACCATTTCCAAGTTTGCATGTCACTAGAGCAATACTCTTTAGTTTTAATAATAATAAAATTCAATACATAATTAGATCAATATAACTATGTTTCCAAATAAACAGCAATTTATGAAAAGAATTTATGTAGTCACAATGTCTTATGATACAAGTCTATACACCCTACAGAAATGGCTTAAATATATTCTAATTTTTCCACCCTTCAATGAAAATACTAAAAAATTCGAATACAGTGATAAGAAACTATTTGGTTTATTAATAATATATCTCACTTGCATACTAATTATCTTAATAATAAATTATGGCATAAGTGATAAATTGGTATCTTTTAATCAAACTGGCGGAATCTGTTTAATGTTGATTTGTTTGGATATCATCTTAACTAATAGAAAAAAGAATGTGAGGAAGTTAAACAAGTTATTTGCTTTTGCATTAAATTGTGAATATAAAGTTGATACCAACCAACACCAACTCAGTTTTTGCAACATTAAACGTTTTGTAATTATATGGAATATTTTGTTTATTATAGGATTAACATCCTTTATTGCAATACTCGTACTAACACCTGAAAATTTGGATCCTAAGAATTTTATTTTATTTGTGTTTTACTATCATAAACATGCTTTGGCTCTTTGGAGATATCTCATATGTTATCTAATAAAAAAGCAATTGAAAAATATCAACGTGGCACTTAAGAATTTGCATTTGGATAAAATTGTGGATATAAAAGAATCATCCATTATCCTAGAAAATATAATTTCAAAGCAAAACGTAATATGGAATTGGTGCGATTTGTTTAATGAACTGTATGGTTGGCAAAATTTGCTGATTAAAATTTATGAAATTATACATATCTTAGTGATTTTAAAACCGTTCATAATTAGATCGGATTTGGTAATTACTCCAACAATGACTGCTGTAATTATCATGACTGTTTATCAATTGGTAAGAATCAATAATTGATTCAATATATATTTCAGTGCTTGTTTAATAATTTAGTAATTACTCTTGTTAGATAGAAAGCTTAATGACTGCTAATCTCAACGAATCATTTGTGAACGAAACAAAAAGGACCATAAATATTGTATACAACAAATTACAATTATCTCCTTCGAAACACCAAGAAATTAGAGATAAATTGGTCTTTTTGGCGCAACAAACAAACGACCGGTGTCCTAGATTTTCAGCAAAGGGATTCTTTCCAATTGACCATTCCATGGTGTTTACATTTACTAATTTAATTGTGACATATGTTATTGTCATGTTACAACTTATGTAACTATGTAAGTAATTCATCAATTAATGAATTAATATTTTTATCAATTCATAATTGTTTTAGTTAATGAATGCATGTAGATGAGATGTTTGTTAGTTGAGTAATTAGTCAAATTAATTTTTAATAATGCTAATAAATATGAGCATTAATCAATACTAATTAGTTTAATATCCTTTATGATGCAGGATACATTACCCTTTCGTACTGCTACAATAATTTCTATCTCATTAAGTTAGCAACATGTCGCGTTTTAGTAATTCAGATACACTACAAATTTGGCTGAAATATTTGTTAATATTTCCATCTTATAATTCATCCACAAGAAAATTTGAATATAATCGCATAAAACTAATATTATTATTAGTACTATTATGTTTTTTTATAATCTGCATAGAAGTAATAAGATTCATCGACAATTCTCCAATTCCACCATTCAATAAATTTGGTGTAATAATATTATATTTAATTTCACTGGATAATATTTTGATTAATAGCGAAACCAAGATAAAAAAATTGAATAAATTATTTACATTGATGAGAGAAACCGAATTGAGTTTATATGATGGCAAAGAAAAAGTTTCTTCAGTGAAGATTTTCATAATCTTATGGCACATAATATTTCTTGGCGTGTTATCGTTCGTGGCAGTGTTTTGCATAAACAATTTCCCAATTATGTTTACAATTCCAAGAATTTCAGAATTGGTATGTATGTACTTCTTGCATGTTATGATGTTTTGGAGATACACAATGTGTTATGTGATGAAACAACAATTGAGAAAATTCAATGGTATAATCAAGCATTTAGATTTAAGTAAAGAATTTGATGTGAAAAGTATGAGTTTAATATTAAGTGACATGATTAAGAAACAAAATGTTATTCATACATGGTGTGAACTATTTAACAAATCTTATGGCTGGCAACATTTATTAGTAAAAATTTATGAAGTTATCCATATGTTAGCAACAATAGAAATTTTTCTAGGATATAACTTCTTATTGACTTTAGGATTAGCAGTTATAGTGATAATTACTTGTTACGTGATTGTAAGTAAATCGAATATGATAACATGAAGTTTGAAAGATAAACTTTTTCTTTTAGATGGCCAGTTTGTTGACAGCACATTTATATCAAACATTGGGCGATGAAGGAAGGAAAACCAATCGAATTATTAACAATTTCTTATCTCATACTACTACTAAACATGTTGACATCAAGGAAAAACTAAATTACATTGCGCAACAAGCAATTGAACGTTGCCCAAAGTTCACTGCGTTGGATTTATTCCAAATCGATCATCCAATGATCTTCACTTTCATTAACTTAATTGTTACTTATGTTATAGTTCTAATGCAAGCATTAAAATAAAATGCAACGAATTGTTGTAGTCTTACCTTTATTATTAATAATTGCACGAAGAATATTGATATTTTAATTACTTAAATGTACAACTTTAATTTATAATAATAAACATATTGATAAAGTAAAGGAAATGGAAAAAGAAAGGCAATTTGGCCAGTTGTTATAAATGTCGTTTCATATATTTTCATTAGCAACAAATACTTGATGAAATCATGCCCGCCAACATTTATTTTATGCCATGAAAAGATCCAATGAAATGAATCGCATTAGGGAAAATTGTTTGATTAGATCGACCTTACATTAAATATGGGAACGAATGTTTTCCAATGAGGGTGTACGAATTGCATTGCGTTCCATTATTAGAATATTTGTGTAAAAAATTTCTAAAAGGCATTTCCACATATTATAGTCGTAAATAATCTAAATGAACATAATTTAATAGTATTTTGACTGAAAGTCATACACCCTGCGTATTATCATTTCATATTATAAACTTCCTCAACGTATTTGCTTCCAGCACTTATTAATTCTAATTACAAATACAGGAATTATTAATATTGCGCTACAATGAGAAAGGCAAAATACATATCAAATTTGGTATTATTAGAATTATCTTGACCAATATAATAATATTAACTAAAACAAATTAATACATGCTATCACTAAGAAACATAAGTAGCCTTATAAATGTTCTCCATGTTAGTGATTTTGTTTCTTTATTTTATTTGAAGATTTTTGCAAATGTAATTATAAATATTACTCCAACAAGAGAAATATCCATTAGTTGAATAGTTTTAAGCAAACCAGCCCACTTTTAAAATTTTCATTCGTCTCAAGTTTTCATTTATGCTTTACTACTTTTACATCTATTTCCTATAATTCCACTAATAAATTGCTAAACATTATATTTATATATTTCATGCGTTTTATTCGTGTTCTATGTACTAGATTTGCGATCACTAATACATCCTAGCAAAGGCAACGTACTTATTGCCCATTGCTTCATTAGTAATGTGTTCTGAATACGGAAAATGAAAGACGCCACAAAAGAATAAATAAGTGAGACATCAATCATACGAATCGGTAAATTTTCAACTTTTATATATCACAAGTAATGTTCTATATTATTATCAGTTTCTAAACTTTTGAATGGGAAATTGAAACATATTGGTAGTCACAAGTAATAATGAATCCCTGCCAATTGTTTCGAATGTAATAAAACGATTCGTTTTCATGATATCCAATGTTATATAAACATATTATTAATTGCAAGCATTGATGCATCGCATTGTTATCATTAATAGATTATTCGAAAATTCCACTTCCCAAGCGTGGATATTTTTTCATGTTTATATAGAGTAACGTAATGCCTCAATACGCATTTGTTAAACTTGAAAAGCAGTAATGCTTCACATATTTTTTCTGTTTCAGTTTATCAGAATAAATAATTTTAAATAAAATATTAATGAATATACAAACACATAGTTTACTAACTTAGATAATAGAACGAATTAGTCTTTAGCACAATTTTCTTCTTTTGAATCTGGTTTGTCGCCAGGTTGATTTACTGACGCATTAGTTTTAGCACTGATGTTCGCAGAGCTGCCAGTTGATTGGTTTGATGAATTTACAGCATCGCTTAGCTTCGATTCATCCACTTTATCTGATTGATTATTCATGTTGCCTCCTGCAATTACAAAATATTAATTATTAAACTATTAAATGTCTCCACGATTTTTTTCGTAAGACTTACCTTGAGGACCGTAGTAATGTCTGCCACCAGTAGACCGATTATTCGAATTATTCATTCGATGAGGTTTCTGATTTGAATTTCCTGAGTTGGTTTGAACATTTCCCAGAGTACTTTGATAATTTCCAGCGGGTCTCTGAATAGGGGTAGGGTATCTGGTCTGAAAGATTAATGCTAGTATTGTGTTTGATTTGCTTGAGTTTTACAAAATTATTAAAAGCAATTTACCTGGCCAGGTTGTTGTTGGTTGGACATGCCACTGCCATACAAATATTTATTATGTTGTGCAGTTGGACTGGGTTGAGGTGGAGGTTGTTTCATTTGCTGACGTGATTTGGGAGAAGCAATCTGCGAACCTGCTAATTTCAAACTACGATTAGCATATTTTAGGTTTCCTGCAAGTTCCAATTTATACATACCAGAATTGAATACCGAAGAAAGGACTTCCTGTTGGCCCCCCGGGCTCTTCAAGTTTTGCCGTCCTTGATCTCCAATTTGACTCTTCATGTATTGAGTGTTTGGCATATTAGCAGAACGATATTGCTGAGACATTGCAGCTAGTTGCATTTGTCCACTTAAATATGGATAGTTCTGTATACCAGCATTGGTGTGAGATTGATTATGAGTAGGAAAGACACTTTGTTGCAACCCGAATCCAGCTTGATGCTGTGGAATCTGGGATTGTAAACTGGAACTGCCCGGTCCTTGAAAATAGCCAGTTTGACCTGCAGTAGAACCTGAGTAAAACGAAGAAGAAGGCTGTAGTGCAGAAGGCTGGAGACCAGGCACTACATTATTCTGCACGGGTCCTCCAGGCCCACGTTGAATAACTCCGGCACTTTGCATGTAATTAGCTGTGATGGAAGGGTCGTATGGAATATAAACTTGTTGTCCTTGTTGGGATTGCTGTTGATATGCCTGTCCTACACCACCAGCTTTCGTGCCAATAGCACTTATTTGTTGATTGCTTGGTTTCACCGAAGGCGACATTAATGAGTTAGACGTTGAAGAGATTAGTACCGTTGTGGGATTTTGTTGATTTTGACCGAAAGAATTCGGCAATCGATAATTATTCATATTTTGATATAAATCTTGTTGTGCATTTGGAGGTGCATGTGGTTGTCCAGTCTGTAAATACATCGATTGTGAGTAAGGACTTGAGGCGGTTTGTCCTAACCCAAACGAATATTGTGAAAATTGCGAACGTCCCTGACTATTCATAACCTGAGACTGATCCAGTTGGAAAGGCGCATAGAGGCCAGTTTGTTGTAATTGCTGAGTAGAGTAATTCAAAACTGTAGGTGGCGATGGAGCGGGAATGCCGCCATATTGATTGCTGCCAAGGCCTGCTTGGTAGCTGATATGTTGACTGGCTGTGTACTGCTGTGGAGGCTGACCTAAGCCACCGATAACTGGTTGAATTGGTGGAGGTGAAGATAATGGATGTCCCATTAAACCAGGTCCAACTAGATTGGAATGTGGCTGATGTGCGCCTGTATTCAGCAGAGTTTGACCAGCACTACCAGCAACTTGTTGAGTTGGTTTCACTTTACAAACATTTGTAGTACTATTAGATGCGTTTGCATTTGGAGAAGTATTATAGACGTCGTGAGTTTCATCTGAAACATCCGAGCCTTTACTGAAGGCTGCATTCGGATCCATCGGATTAGGATCGCTACTAAACGAGGTAGAGAATGTATCGTCGTTGGTGTGTTCCATTACATTAGGAATATTTGACTCCCAAACTTTCTTGACAGACTGAATTTTCATGTTGAGAGCGTCGGCAGTTAAAATATTGTTACTCGTCGCAATGGTTGATCGTGACAGACCAATCTTTGAAGATTTGTCTTCGGTGATCTGGGATATTTCAGTTTCGAAAAAGTCCAGCTTCATATCTACTGGATCTTCTTTGTTAAAAAGTTGCATTTGAATTTCAGATGCTTTATCTTTTCCGAGCAAGTCACCAATGGGTTTGTTGAAATCTATTCCGTCTTCGATTTTATTGCATCTTGGTTTGTCGCTACGAGTACGTGCACCAGGTGCAGTTTTGTAATTGGTGTTTTCAAATATAATAGTGTTCAATGGTTTCGAGCCATCGAGAACAGCCTTATCATCATTTACCGGATGATGAATGCTCGACTCTAAACTTTTGCAAGTCTCCATTCCTACACCGACGAGTTCTTGATCGACAGATCGCAATTGTGATGATAAAGGCTTATCCCAAGCGTTTGAATTTATTGATGTAGACACGTGTCCATCTTTTAATCCATAAATGCCCTGATTGAATTTATTCAGATCGTCACATAAGCCTTGCATTTGAGTTTTCTTGTGTTCTCTGGCTTTGGCAAATCGTGGTGGTAACGTTTTATTCTGTCGAGTACGATCAAATTGCCCCTTATTTGTCTGAGGCATATTAGCAGGAGGGTTAACGATTGTTGCCATTAATGATGGAATGTTGCCGGTTTGTTGATTTGCATTTATACTGACAGATTTATTATTTCGCTCAGGTTTTTTAATTTCTTTGTCTGGCTTGGCAACAATTTTTGTTTTTTCGTCTTTTGGTTTCTCGATTTTCCTATCCGTCTTTTTGCTTTTCACTTCTTGGAACCCATCTTCAATTACAATGTCATTATCAAGATTCTCCTCTTCTTTCAATGTGATATCGGCAATTGCAGTCGCAAGTGCATTAGTATCCTTGTCTTTTACATCCTTAATATCTTTCGGTGGCAAACGTGGTTGCAAATTGTTGTTAGAATTTTGTCGATGTGGAAGATCATTCCGAGGACCACCAAACGATCGTTTCTCAGTAGAAAGGGCTTGTCTTGAAGGGGCACCACTACCTCCACGTCGACTTGACGATATATTTGTGGAAGCACGTATGGAATTTTTCGGTTTACGTCCATCTACGTCAGAATTGTCTGAAATGTCACCGTCAAGCTTAGATTTGGGCTTTCGCGAATCGACTTTCTTGCGGGATTTGTCATCAGACTTGACATCTTTCGCTTGCGACTTGGTTTTGTCATCTTCGGAATCATCGAGTTTCTTTTCTTTGTCATCACTATTTGAAAACGGACTCTTTGCTGGAGGACCGTAAGTATCGACACGTTTAGAGCCTCCACGTCCACCTCTGAAAGAACTACTGGAGCCACCACCACGACCATGTCTGGAAGGTTCACCACGTGGCACAAAGTGATTCTTTTCGATTTTATTTTTATCGGTCACGGAGGAAGAAATTTTATCTAAACTTCTAGTTTCCTTATTACGTTCATCTTTGTCTAATTTCTTCGATAGTTTTGGACTGGGACCGTTCTCAAGTGCACCAGACGCATCATCTGCAGATCCTTCAGATTCAGTCATATCTGGACCTTTACCTCCTGGCCTTGACCCCCCACGAGTGCTTCTTGTAGAAGGAGGATTCTTCTTATTACTTGACCATGAATTTCTATAAACTTGACTTCCAGTCCAGCCTTGATTACGACCACTTTGTGAATCTGATCTTCCTCTTCCTGAATGGTGCTGTTTCTTTTCATCTTTATCGGAACTCTTTTCTTTCTTCTCATCCTCGTCGTCTCGCTTGTCATCCTTCGCTTTCAGCATATCTCTTTCCACTGCTGGTGGAATCGAATCGGCCCATGCCTTAGGTTCGTCAATACTGTATTTCTTAATAATACCCCAAGAATTCTCTTCGTTTTCAGATTGATCGATCTTTTTCTCGGGAATTAAGCCTTTCTTAAGCTGAGTTAAATTACGTTTCTCATTACGTAAATCATCAGCTTCAATTTTCTCCTTAGTAATTGGACCAGGAACGACCATTCTAAGTTCCTTTTTCTTCTCTTCGATGGGTTCCTCAGCCCAAGATGTGTATTCCCGCGTTTCAGAATGACGATTCGAGTCGCCACTATGACGGGATTCACGAGAAGTGCGCGAGTCGCGACTATCTGGACGTTGAGGACGATCGTACTTATCTAGACGTTTCTCATGTGGCCATTCGTCACTACTTTGTCGGCTAATACTGATATCATCGAACGAATCGCCTTTCTCATGTCTGTCTCGAGTTCTTTCTCGCAACTTATCATCATCTTTCGATTGTTTAAAATCGTAATCTCTGTCTTTGCCGAACTCCTCGTAACGACTGTCTGATGATTTTCTCCCAGAATCGCCGTAAGATTTATGCGACCTGTAATTATCATCCTGACGTCTATAACGGTCGTCGACATCTTTATCGTCTTCGCGACTCTTGCGACTACTTGGACTGGTGCGATTACCGCTTTGAGACCAGCGATTATCATACTGGAACGACGACTGATTGAGTTTTTGAAAGCGCGGAGGTAAATCACTCTGAAATTGTTTCGAGAAACTGTGCGAGGTTTGTGCTCCGGTAGCTGATTCCTTTTCGGAACTGCGTGAATCCTTTCGCGCGAAAGTTGCACGCCCTTCGATTTGTGTAAGATGCTTGAAGTCGTTGTCTCGTTGGTTAGATTTATGTTTGACATCCTCACTTTCATGTTGTTGAGGAGTCGCATTTGGTTTATTTCTAACTTCCTTCTCTCGCTCCCACTCTGGAAGTAGAATAGGCACAGGTGCTATTGTCTGAGGAGGTATAGAAGCAGGATTGATTGTACCCCCGGTCGAATCATCGTTATCTTTGTCGCGTTTGCTCTTGCCAATACGCTCGTCAAGCTCTTGCAATTTTTTGGCAGCTGCTTGTCGACTCTCGAGGAATTTCTTTTCTTCTTCTTCTTTGCGCTGTTTAGCGCGTTCGACTGCGTTGGCAATTTCCTGTTGTTGACGGCGGCGCAATGCCGAAAACTCGTCGTCTTCATGTCGATTTCGTGGCTGGTTCCTACCACCCCACGATTTGTGGTCCGTTTCTTGTGAATGAGTATCAGTCTTGTCGTAATCCTTATCCTTAGTGCGTACGGTTTTTCTTGTGTCGTCGGATTTAAGTTCATCATCGCTGAATGCTAATTTTTGGCTATAAAATGTAAGAAGCGACATTGTAATAATTCATAAGATTGTTATCAGATAACAATAAATAAAGTGTTACTTACTTGTAATCAATATCATCATTGATAGCCCAACCCATATCTCCAGTCAAATTGTCCATGCCGCAAAGGTCCTCTTCCTTTATAATGGGCCGATGAGAAACATCTTCAACTTCAGCATTGCGATGTCTACCGTCAGCCCTTCTTGGATGTGTAACCTGCGCTTGTGATTGAGACACAGTAACAGGCATCGGCGACGTATGTCCATTCGTGGGATAACTGTTGTTACCTCTGTACATGAAATTTGGAACAAATCCGCGGACTTGAGGAGGCAACGGCTGGCCGGCCGGGGCCGAAAGCTGCGGTGGGGCCCCTGGCGGAACCGAGTTGGGGCGTGGAGCGGAAGCGTCTGGAGACGGACGGGCACCACCCTGTAGCCAAGACCCCTCTGTCTGGGGGCGCAAACTTAGACCGGAAACGTAATGGGTGTCTGTACCTGTACGTGGTGGAACGCCATCGCCAGCTGACAGGCTGGGGAATTCGTGCTGGAATTGAGGACTCTGATAAGGAGGTGGATGTGCAGCGTTTGCATCGTTGCCGATCATTACTGAACTCCATGACTTGTCGAGATTTGCGGCAGGACTGGCAGAATTGGGATGTGATTTGTTGGGCGCTTGGATAGGTGTTGTTACTGGTAGGGCAATCGCAGCTTGATGGGCAGTTAATTGAGGTGTTGGAATCGTCACTGGGGCACTTACATTCACATTGTTTGATACTTGAGTAACCTACATAGAAAATACACAAAATTATATAACAAGCGCTTAAAAAGTATTTATTTGAATACATACTGAGGTTGTTGTTGTTGTTGGCGGAGCAGTACTCTCTTGTTTTCCCCATCCTGAACCATTCGAAGGTACCAAAGAAACTGCAGTATCTGTACCACTATGCTCAGACTTCAGTGAAGGTAAATTTGCTGGACGACGGGTACTGGGCACTTTGCCCAGACTTTGCATGCCATGTTTCTGCGCTAATGTACTTTTCTGTTGTGTTTTTTCCAATGATTCCCCCTAAAATTTTAATTATGACAATAGCAAACAAATGACAAATGTTGCATTAAATTATAATAGAAAACAATTTTAAAGTTTACATACCAAAGAGTGCCTGTACAATTTATTAATATCTAGTGATTGGTACTTGGATTTTTCCTTCTCGCCCTTGGAGGCCAAGCCTGGCAAAGTAGACATGCTGTCTGCACACAACCATTTAGATCTTCAAGACCCAGTGAACGAACCTTTATTCTAAAATATCAATCACCACTTAATATAACCTTAATAATAATTCCTCTTAATAATTAAAAGAATATATTTCACTAGTAATCCAATCTTCAATAGCACAAGATGAATTTTAATGGAAATAAAGCAAAGAGAAATGTTTGTCACTTTAAACAATGCTGTTGTCAAATAATAGCAGTAATTGTTGGTTCGACGTTTTTCTGACAATAATTTAGCACATTGAAAACAGTGGGCATTTACCGATGTACTTCGCAAAGACAAAAGTATATACATTAACTACAAGTTTACCTTCTAAAAAAAGAATTGATTGCTACTAACGCCCGAATAAAGTTAAGATGAAAGCACAACTTTTGCAAACGTCTGAACACAAATAATAATCTAGCAGTGCGACTCGTAATCTAACGGTAAAAGATCACTTCGTCGATCGGCAAACACAAAGTAGTCTCGTCAACACAGAAACATTAAATTACTAGATTTCAACTACGACAATGGATGAAAATCACTATGTACCTTGGTCCGTCCAGATGGGTAAATTGATAACAACAAGAAATAAAACCCGTGTAGTTTTGTATAGGACGGATGATCACAGATTTTAAATACGTTATATATTACACCTATTTTACTTTTACGCTTATTTCAAAATGGCGTATGCCGAAGGAACAGTGGATTTGATCAATACTGTGACGTCACAGCAAACTCTGCACGGACGCTACCGTCGCGATTGCAGCGCTATCATTCGTAGATGGCCTATACTGTCGTACAGCGTTGCCACTTCTTAAATTGAATTGAAAGAGAAAATCTGGGAAAATTTAAATATTATTTTAAAATTTAATCAATAGAATGTATCTAAAATGTGCCAATAATTAATATAATTAATAGATTCATAAAATTACAGCAATTATTAAAACACTTCACACAATAATTTTACAAACATGTCGTGATCAAAGTAGGCGGTTTCTTGATAATTGCGCATTCAATCTGTGCACCACTTCATCTGTTCTAGGAACATACTCCATTCCAAAATAAGAATTCAAATCTTGACAATAATTCAATAACACATCCCAACATTCTTTGTCGTATCCCAAAACCACTGGGTTACCTACAATAATGAGTTTTGCTTTTGCACGAGTTATAGCCACGTTGAATCTCTACAACAATAAATTCATAAACTAAATATTTATTTTCGTGTTTACATTTTCACAAGCTTACCCTTTTGTTTTTCACAAATCCCAAATCATATTTCTTATCGTAACGAAGCAAATCGCTTTGTGCTCTTACAGTGGAGATGATCATGATGCGTTTTTCACATCCTTGAAATGTCTCAGTC
>JASKGN010023774.1:0-103103 GCA_030556245.1 Falagria sp. GC000072 | reverse complement strand
TATATATCTATAATAAATAAACATATGCCATTAATTTAATAATAAAATTTTCTAATTATATATACTTGTTATTATTTTACCTGGTGCATTTCCTAGTTGTTATAATTAATGAAGAAGATATCATTATCCTTGAACATCGTGTCTGTTGTTTTTGTTTTATTTTAATGCTAATTACCCCAATTACAAACGCGTTTGTTTGTTTCTAAGGCGCAAGTTGCAATAACACGTTACAAAACGTAACACGTTACAGTTGAAGTCACCGAAAAATTATTTTTATAACTTCAATGGAAAATTTTTAAATCTCGCGACAATAAATGAAACAATAACATACCTCAATATATTATTGTTTCATTAGTATGTACATTTGAAGATGTACCCATGTCCAGTGCATCACCTATAAATAAATAGAAATATGAAAATCATTGGCAAAAGAAAGTAATAAAATAAGTATTAAACGGTACTACTGAATAAGATATCTTCTCTAAAAGTTTACAGTACAGAAAGGAAAAGCAACTAGAGAATATAAGATGGCTCTGTAGTAGACTAAAAATAGCATCAACTTAAAATAATGAATGTCTTGATTTGTCTATCGAACATTGAACTAAATGGATACTATAAGCTAAGCTATATATCTATAAGTAATATAAACCGTATATATATATTTCAAATAGCAGCTAGACACGTGTCTTGTCGATTAATTACTGTCCAACTTGTATCCAATCATTATGTAATTAATTTCACTTTATGAGGCGTCGTCATCAACTAACATAAATTAATTCACCGAATTGTTTGTCATAGGGTGTTCGTCCCCGAAGGATAATTATGCCTTTTTTACTCTATTTGATCAATTGTTTATTCACCAATGCTGCTCTAAGCAGCACAAAACTGACAATTAATTGACGAGAACTAGTCAAAGGTAATTGGCTCTCGTTTGTCTATCTGTAAGTTATTTACTACTAATTTTTCAGAAATATGGATCAATAGCCCTATATGTAAGTACCTATAATGCGAACATTCCGACTTTGACCAAAATGCCACAAAATGAAATTTGACGAGGTGACATCATTGATTTTCTCTTGAATCAAGTTGTGGAATCATTTTGAAATTAGGTGTATTTGTATAATATGTATATATGATTGAGATTATATCTACCAGTCTTACAATCAACAAAAGAAAATGATGATTGGTAGACAGGACTTCATCCAAATTCATCCTGCAGGAATCCCCACTAGCAGGAATTGGTGGATTCCAACATTGGTTGAGAAGGAGCATCCTATCATTGCGCATCGTCACTATCCCAGGATCGCCCCCGCACCGAACTTCACTCCAGACATTCCAACAAACAGACCGCATGTGGCACGCTACGCAAGCGCGCCAAACCGGTCGAACTCCTAGTGCTCACTGTCATTCGCGCGTTACTATAGCTACTACCTACTATCTGCTTCTTTGTCTGTTGGCTGCGTGATGAGCACTGATAAAATTGGAGATGGGCACGAAACTGTCTATAGGATGACAGTAACTCCTCCTTCTTTGCTGAACAAAATGGTTGCTTGCTATCTTCAAATTTAGAACATCGTAGCATTCCAATTTCCCAATATTGGAAAGGTAACCAATTCTGAAAATGAAATTAATATTAGAACATTTATTCCTTAATTGCAACTTAAAACAAAACAAGGATTGCTAAATTTGCAAAGAAAGAAAGCCGAAACAAGCAACACAATTCTTTTATTGAAATTAGAAGCAGCTTTTCCTCTTGTAGCAGAAATTGCTTCATCGTTAGCTTGGCGTTGCTTTGTTTATACGAATCGTATTCCTGTGAGCCGGTCGTCTTGACAACGACCGGTTATGCCCGAAGATAAAGACGCCACGCTAGCAGGAGTCCGCGGGGAGCGCCGGAAGAGTTGCAGACCCGTAAGGTCCCCATATTCCCCCTTGAAGAGGAGTGGGGAGACGCTTCTAGCGCTTCCCAGCACATCGTATTGACGTCAAACGAGCTGACTCTTTTCAGTCCTGCGGCATTCTTGCTCATTCCTGCACTTATCCACTCATCCCGCAGCATCGATTTTATCGGTAAACCAACCGAACGACGAGCTGCTGCGTACCTTTTTATTTTTGCCAGATTTTATGATTCGAACCCGATTCCGATTACTATATGGGATATTCGTACATTAATATCTAACCAGCTGCGGCGGCGCGTTTGACAATTCGTTGTGTTGCCTCCACCCGCAGAACCCACTAAACGCATATTAATTAGACGCGACTAATCGTTAAACTACCCTTCAAATTCTTCCCAGATGTGAATCTCAATCGGCGAGTGTGAAACTTGAATCGGAAACGAATTTCACACTCGCGTGACACAGATGTATTTTACATCGTTTTAAATTCCTTTCGAATCAAACCAAAACAAATAAAACGCCAGAAATTACAATTATTTTCTGCGATTAGATCCAACT
This sequence comes from Falagria sp. GC000072, assembly GCA_030556245.1. Taxonomy (NCBI): domain Eukaryota; kingdom Metazoa; phylum Arthropoda; class Insecta; order Coleoptera; family Staphylinidae; genus Falagria; species Falagria sp. GC000072. The sequence continues at coordinate 100,650 of JASKGN010023774.1, read as the reverse complement.
AAGTCAACTCAGACTGAGATACATGCGGTTTGCTGTTGTATAACAAACGCACCCCATAATTCCCAAGTTGTGGCAAACATTAAATACAATTCGGTATAATAAAATATGGGTTATGAGTTGTGTTTCTTGGCTTTTTGGTTGTGGCTGGGGCTAGTAACAATATGTGGACGCGCCGTAATTCATCTGCGCGGGCGGCACAGCAGCCGCCGCCGTGTGCGTCTTCAATAGTTGGAACAGAGATGACGGCACGGCGTTCTGTGCCAGGGGCATAATACGTGCGTCGGTTTGCTAGCAGGCAGACGAGAATGGCAAAGTTACGAATTTATGACCGGTTGCCGTCGCCGATTTCTAATTTTTCTTCGACAGTCGTCGTCTCCCCCCCATTCTTACGAACTTATATAACTTATAATCAAACTTCGTTCATAACTACGCTAGAGATACAATCCCCAAGAAGACAATAACTTGCGAAAAATTATCTCAAATTGGTAGGATTCAAAAAGTTAAAATCAGCAAAATGCAAAATATCGACAGAAGCCACACATGATAGCGTCGCCAAGACGTGTGTGTAGTCTAAGAATAAATAAGCAATAAAGTCGCGAACGGTGTTCGAAATAGCCAGGCAGCAAACGTCGGTTGGGCCGTAAAACCCAGCGAAGCTGCTGTGGAGCTGGAGCTGACGAATGCTCCTGCCTGTAAAAAGACGGCGACACTTCTCGCAGGTATGAATGTCTCTTTTGGTCCGCGTTGCTTGGACACGCTCTGGTTTGACGAGCGCAGTTGCGGCACGTACTTAATTTACGATTTTGACTCATGCCTCGTTCGTCTTGATATGTTGTAGTTACAGCTAGTAGCAACTACAGACATACACATAATCATGTGCAATTCTTGGGAAATGATAAGATGGGACTTACTTGTGCCAGGCCAAAACAAATACATTCAGAAATGGTTAAAATAGAAATATAACGTGCAATATGTAATTCCAAGGAAAATGTGTATCATTTAAGGGTTTGAAAAATTCAAGAGGGCAAAAATCCATTCGCGCGAGTAGATTTTGGACAATCTTTATGGGAATATCAAACGGGTCACAATCGTCCTGCGCTGGGCACATAAATGTTGTCATGTTTGGCGTGCCGTGATTCCTCATATTTCCATTGATTTTCATAATTCCATGCCACAGCGCGCACGGAAAACAGAAAAAATTACATTATTATCTAATTGGAGGATCAGCGCGCGCGGCAAGTAAATGAATCGCTTGACCGCAATGCTGGCGACCATTCGAGTGTCATAAAGCATCGTGTGGCCGAAGGAGAGCGCCCGCGCCGCGACCGAAGGGACTAAAGGGTAGATGCACACATAGATAACGCTCTGACGGCACATGAATCATATTCCTCGTTGCGCCGGAATTGTCGTGCACGTCGTTGTGATTTTTAATCGCAGGTGCCCTCGCCGCCTTCACCGCCCTCCACCGCCACCGTCGCCGCTATAAAAGAAATTTACATAAAATCACGACGCGGGCAAGGCGCGCGGGGTGTTGTTGTGTGTCGTGTGTGTCCTCGTGTCGCGTGCGGCGGCACGCAATCCGTAATAAAAGAACGCCCGCGGGCAAATTAAGCCGGCCGGCGGCGGTCGCCGATGGTAAATGAGCAGCAGCTCGTTCGTGATGTATGCCGTAATGGCATGGCATCTGGTTGCGGCCTTCCGTGTCGCTGTTCGTCGAACGCGAACGATTTTCTTCGTTTTTAATGACACATAAGAGGCACGTAAAAGATCTGGGACGTCGGCTATCTGATTCTTTTGGCATTGTGCTCGACTATGGCGATTGCATGACAATTTTTATTGTTCTCCTTACTTCATTTACAGGGTGTTTATTTTCTATTGCGATTGTATTGTCCAAGGTGCCATTTTGATTTTAGTGTCATTTGAAGCGTTCAAATTTTGAAGTGGCAAACATGTTTTATTTAATTAACACGTGTGATTAGAAGTGTGGGCACACACATGTACTTTTCTAAATGACATTTTGTAATTAACATTAATTAACATATCATAAGCTTTGGGTATAAACAACAGTGCACTTACGAGGACGACCACAGCGCCGCAATCGGCCACGCATCGCACACTTCGCGCAATGTAAACATTCGTACACGTTATTAACTATTCATATATGATGAATGTGTGGTTTGTTTTGAGTGCCAACCGGTTTTTCATTGCAACTAGCAATGAAGCAGCTGCAACCTCACGCCTGCAACGAAAAGCTTGTTGCTCTTGTCTTTGGTACTTTATGCGGGGGCATTATTGAATATTTGTTTCAATACTTATTACTCTTTCAATAGTTCAATGCTACACTTTAGTTTCCCCCCTCATTTCGTGAATTTCTTTAAAATTCTACAGTGTAACATTTCCAATTTGTCAGTAACAAAAACTATTAAGAAATATAAATTAAGGCACATAAAAATATTTATGGGAAAATTGCAAGGCGACTAATGCCGACGCGCAGTTACCTGTGCTGATGCGCAGTATGATACTAGATATTAAGCGTAACGGCCGCGGCGTAGTTGTTGCTGCGCCTAGATGCGTTGGGAACGCTGAGTAGCCTTATGCCTTATGCGCAATCTAGCCCCCCCCCCCACTGTGCGTTAGGTTCCCCAAAACGCTGCATCCTATGCACTCACTCGGCAAAAGCCAATAATGTACCTGCGAACGATGTGCGTTCGTATCCTTCAGATGTCACATTGTCAGAAGCTCACTATTGCGCAAATTACTTCTTCCAGAAGTAACTTTATTATGCATAAAAACAAAAAGGACGTTTTGGACCTTATTGGCAACAAACAGAATAGCATGGCGTCAATGACACCTTATACGAATCCCTAACGTGGAACAACGAACAATTCTTGACTCGACGAAGACCGCGACAGAGAAGTGGCGCAAGTACGCCCACAATGCGAAGACGAGAGCGCGTTAGCCCCGCACTCCGCTGGCTGGGTGGCCGATGGAGCGCGATCGTAGATAACACGCCGATCTTGCCGACGTCGATGCGAAACAAGGGCATCTCTCCGCTACGACGTCGTCGGCGGCGGCGGCAGAGTATCGACCGAGTCCTCGCTCACCCCACTTTTAGACCTCTCTTTGCTGGTCGCCTTCTTTCATTTTTTCTATCTTCATCTATATCTAAGACTCCTTTTTTTATTTATTTTCCACCTCAATTAATAGCATACTTATATTGAAAGTTAGCTTAAGTTTTGGGGGGAGTAATTTTGAAGATGATCCAGATATTAGTGCCTTTTTAAACTGATTGCAAAATGGTAACTGATACAACAAGTGAAGTAAAGCCTGAGTTTGGGGGGATTCTCGAGAGAGTCGACTGGCAAGTGGCAAGTAAAGGAGAGCGCGGAGCGCAGGTGGAATGATGCGATGCATGACCGAGTCAGATTAGATCCTTGCGATCGCTGGTTGGGGAGCGGAGCGGCGGACGCGAAGGTAAAAAAGGCGCGTATCTAATAAACAAGCTGTGCGCGGGGGCCGCAGATAGAGGAAGATAGCGGCGCGCCGCGGCGCGCGATTGGCCGCTCGCGTTCGCCCGCCGTTTGTCATCGCGTGTGCCTGCCGGGGGCCGCCCGCTCCATCGCTCGCGAACGCGCGGTCACCGACGACACGTCGCTCTCGCACAGAGTCAGCTATTGCGTCCGAGCGCGTTCAGCCCCAACTGTGGTTAGGTGCTTCTTTCGCGAGGACGAATTCGTTGTGTACTATCAGCTTTTCAAATTATCTTTAGAGTTTAAATGTTTCTGTGGGGTGTTGGTTCGCATTTTCAAAATGAGGTCTAAGAGCAAAGCTAGGAAGTTGACTTCACAGGGTAAGTTTAAGAACCCCTGTTTTTTAAAACTTTTTCCAAAGTTTTCAACTTTTGAAATTCAAATTTTATAATTTTGAAATCTCGATCTCAATTTTTGATCCTGGGGCATGTAAATATGAATCATGGAGTTTTCTGAATTTGGCTGCTTTTGCCAAAATACAAGGTGTTCCAAAATGGTGACATTTTACTTTTGCAAAAGTGTCATGCATGCCGAAGACATTTCATTTGAATCAGATTCATTACCTTTTTACGATGGAATACTCAATTAGTTTTAATTTTGTTTCCTTTCGTTTCTTTTGCTCTAGTTTGCTGCTTCCAATGTCTCCCGGATTTGGGACACCCTGTATATTTAGCGCGAGCTAGGAGTCATCAATTCGTGCAAAATACAATCAATATTGTTGTGAATTATAGCAAAACTGTTGAAACTGCGGCAATCGTATTTCTTATCTGTTATCGTCTCATGGCGACAATAGAGTTACGCGCCTAATTAACAATTCGCTACAGCATCCGCGCTGCTTCCCATTCGCCGAATTCGTTGTTGTTTTGCTTGTAGTTTAATCTCATCTCTGCGTTGCTGCATAGATTTTAAAGTAGCTAAATTGAAAGTTACTTTTTGAGTTGCCTCTCTGTTGATTTCATCCTGTCTTATCATTATAGATGCAATTTATTTTTTTGCACGATTTACGTGACTTAAAATTTGTTTTAAAAGGACCAAACAAATATTTAGTTAATCTCGTTTGTAATGTTTTATATTGTGATTACTCTTTATGATGACTATTTATGTCATAGATTGATTTAAAAATTGGAATTTTATCAAAAAATGTTTCAGTTTTTTATAGCCCCTTTTGTTCTTCTAATCACTTTTTACATCTTATTAGATGATTAAATCCATTTTTATTGGAATCTAATAAAACTGATTAAACCTCAACATAAAGAAAGTTTTAACTGCAAAAGTAGGTAAAGTAATCTTCAGGTGAGTCGCAATAAACAATCGATATCGAACCTTGAACAATCATTCGTTATCATTGCATTATCCAGCATTCAGCACCATCAACATCGACACACAATTAATTTGTTTGCCCTATTGGTTCGCTTATCGTGTGGCTTTCTAATCGAGGATCGATTTTCTATTGGTCGCAGATAACAGGACAATAGAACAGTTGCTAGTTCACGTCGACAAAACAGCATCGTTAAATATTATCTTGTTTATGCCGATTAATGGCATTTGACCGATATTAATCGAAGTCCCAGGTGACACACAACCTGTGCCCGTTCATATTCAGCCTGCACCAACATTGTGTAGAACAATCGGCCGTTAATTTAAGCGATGCAAAACAATGCAAAAATTATGGATTCATTATCGTCGAATTATAAAGAATTATTACGTCCTTTTTGCGCTTGATAATTATGGAATTATCGAATGAATTATCATAAAGTTTTATGTCGTGCCTGCAACTTACATTGAGTGTTGATTCTGCTTTATGAATGGATGAATGAAGGCATAAATAAAAATGTTTACTAACAAAAAATGTTACAACATTTTGGGGGGAGGAGATTCAGAAGAATTAAAAAAGTCCTTTTTTTAGAAAAAGGACAAAAACCGACATGATAGAGGGTATCTGGGGTCGTCGCCGTCTTGATGTCCCTTCCACCTGGTTCATGTCACCGCAGTGGAAGTGGCTCGCATGTCCTGTGATTTACGACTCGACGCGGCCCCGTTTTTCTCGCGCCTGTTTGCGTCCTTCTCTTGGGAAAATCAGGAAAAATTCAATAATCTGCCACGTTCCGCGCGAATATCTTTCTTTATCTGAACAAAGACTGACTAGCTCGCGTAGTGCGTGAGTTTGAGCAACGCTACTACGTTTTCTTCTCTTTTCGCTAAGTAAGGTTTCCTCTTCGCCGGCGAAGACTCCGACGACGGACGTGTCTTTTGTGTAAACATTCGTTCCTCATCTTTTGTTTCGACGCACAGAGAGTTGCGGAGAACACAAAATATGACGATTGGAATGTCGAATTTCGAAAAGGTTGGGAACAGAAATACGCTGAGCGAAAGGGAGACGAACGAAATGGAGATGTAGTGTAAGACCAATAACAAAGCGACTCGCTACGAAGAAAATTAATGCATGTAAGACTAGGAGAGGCAACAAGCAACATGCTAAAAATCGTAAACGAGTCAAGTCGGTAAGTATTCATTTTCTGCTGATGTTTGCGCGAAGAGAACACGGACTCGACGAAGAACACTGAGCCATTGTTGCGGATTCCTAGGTTGCAGACTTTGCCAAACATAATAAAGGCTAACTTTGCTCCAGAGCTAAACTTACAACTGGTTCGTCGATTGTTTTAAATCTCTCTTTTTGAAAATTCAATTAATTAAGTTATAGAATTTAATTACTTAAATCTAGACGTTTGAATTGCCCCTCAGATCAAGAAGAATGAAAACCCAATTTAAATCAGAAATAGAAATAAATAGATAGATAGCATCTTAGTTAAGTCCCGGATGTTCTGTTGCTTTGAGACAACAACCAAGATCTCCTTTCACATCAAACAATTTCACCTGTCTTATCTTCCTTTTATTCAATTTTAATTATGCAAGACAATGCAGAGGATGTGCACAGAGCAAAACAACAAAGAGAGATGAGATCAAATTCGTCCCTTGAATGCCATCAAATCAAAAGCGCGATGGAGAAGAGCAGGAAGAAATATAAATGAACATCCTGTCTATTTATACCTTCCATATCTTCGGTGTGTGAACACAGAGGTATCGACGTGTGCCACAGAGCATGCAAATAATTTCAATCATTTTGCTTTGATATTGTTGTTGTTTTTGTGGCTTCATTCCGTGAACAGAAACAGAACAATTTGGCGTTAGCATCTCCAGCTAACCACCCATCAACAAGTTACGTTAGTTACCCTACGAGTTAAGTTTTAAAGGTTTCCCAATTGTTTCCTTTCAATTAATTGATGAAGTGACATTATAGCTTTGATGTTGTTAAACAAGACTGTAAAAGACCGTTCGGGGGTGTTTAAAATATATAAATATAGGAATATTTGAAAAAACAAGCAAAGAAATATTTAAGAAAATATTAATAGCCAGGCAGCAAGTAGGCAACCCGCCTACCCGCAGCCTGTAAAAGTACAATCAACATTCTTTGTCTACCTTGGAAAAAATCAAATATCTTAGGGTAAAAAAGTGGCTCGCTGTGAATGGTCGGCTTATCGCTTTGTCTTATCGTCCTGCTATGTGGTTGCCGCATAGTCGTAATTGCCCGGCGCGTGTGTCACCCTGGAGGACTAGCAAAGAGGACGATCGCGTGCGGCAGGATGACTAGATCGCATGTTCAAGACGTGTCGTGTCCTTGCCGTCTTATCATTAAGGCGCTGCCTTTTCACGCCCACCGTCTGTGGAGATGATATCGGTGGCGAGCAAGCACGAAACGCAGCTTAAGTCCTCCGACTGCTAGCGGTGACTTAATGACAAACCGCGTTATCAATCAACTTCATCATCCCTCATCCCCCGCGACTCAGAAACAGTCGGCAATTTCGAGCTTTCTCTCTTCATGCGCTGCCATTTTGATAAACTGCCAATGATAAAAATGCGCAAGGACGCAGCGCGAGCTTTACGACAAGCGCCACGACATGCCACGAGTTTACGAGGTCAACGCTAAGATTGTGAAAAATTATGGGTGCGCATGGGAATTCTCGCGTTTAGTCCTCATTATTTTATTATTCCTTCGCGTTTATTGATAAATTTCTTAAGATAGTGCGGGACTCTACTACCTATGGTCAAGCTCTACGCCAACGCACGACTTCCTTTGAAACGGAATACGATGCACGACATGTGTAAGCATTGATTTTTTTCTTGCGAAATTTAGAAATATGCAGCTCTTACTAATTTTGGTCAATATAAGAAAAGTTTCAATGGACACCCAAAGAAGAAAAAAATCAGACTGCTATATATAGGTCAATGAAAATATGAATATTTTGGATTTGACAAAATCCCCCCTCCTTCTTCCCCATTAATAAATGAGTGTTAACTTGTAAACTAAATAGTCAATAAAAACAATTTAGAGAACAAGAAGTAACAACCTACTAACATACACATACAGTGGTATCGTACCCACTTCTCGTAGCTTATAACAAGGTATCAAACAAAGCCCTCCACCCTAAGCTTTAAGCTCCAAACGTAATACCCTCCACTCCACACCATAAAAAAACGATTTCCACTACAAACACAGTAATTTCAATCAAAACTATGTGATCCTCAAGTGTTGCATGTTAAATAAAGAAGAATAAAGTATCATTAACCATCCTCGTTAAAGCCAACATTATCTAACATTATCAGCCATTACGTGCCATTATCGCCCCAATTGTTTCCACGCAATTGCAGTGTCTTATCTAGATGATAGGCTCTTCCACACTTCCCTATCAACCCATCATCAAACTCAACCCCCCACACGCGATGACTCCAAAAAAGTGAAAAGATTAACTTGTTAGAACGTTATAATATTAACCCCCTTGCATCCACGGACATTATCCTCTCTTTCCCCATCATATCCGCAGCAGGCGGGCGGCGGCGGCGAATCGATGAATAAGCGCGACAAGGGTTCACACTTAGCGCGCCCGCCGCCCGCGCACGTGAGAGGACTGCGCGTCGCACCCTCCATCTCGTTCCGCAAGTGATTCCCTTACTTGCTTGCTTGCTTGATGCCGCAATCTTTTCTTGTTTTACAATTCCAGCCGAGGTTTCGCTCTCGTGTCTATCTATATCTACTCTTGTCTGCTATATAGTGCTAAGTTGCATCCTTGTTGGCGGCAAGGAGGCAAGGACTGTGGAGGAAACGAGTGACTGAGTGGAAACGACTATTAGTCCGTCGAGGGCTAAGTGATTGTAAATGACGGCGGGCGGATGGCTCCGTATCCGCAGATCACTGCGGTCGGGAGCGTTGAATACACATTAGACACTCTCCATCAGCTTCATGCTGTGAATAGAACGCCCTTTGAAGGACCCTCGACGAGAAGAAAATGTTAATGACTTAATCGCATTTCGGTTGCTGTCTATGTACATTATTCTAGAGATAAGCACAATTGTAGTAGCACTTAAGTGATTAATTAAGCGGTGACATTACGACCACGTTTAATGAAGCTTTCTTTTGCTTTTGGATTGACGACATTATAGACAGTGTCTTCTTTGTTTCTTTTCTTGATTATATTAGATACATGCACTTCAAAGTATGTATATTAGTTTCATTTTTATTGGAATTTGTTTTATGTTTCAAGTTTGTTTTTGGTTCATGGCACAATTAGGAAGTGTTCTTTGAGTTTTTCCTTTTCGTTGTTGTGTAGTCATATTATGATGGCATTTATGTTCTGTGATTAATGACTGCTTTTTATAAATATTGGTCAAAAATATACCATAAGATATTCGTGGATGTTCAATATTTAATATGTAAATCTCGTAAATCTTGAATATGCTTAAGTATTTGCGACGGTCGCGGCGTCGAGTTCGCGTCTTTCCGGTCTAAATTTAAACCGCGTGTCGAATTGAACGACGCCCGCTCAGATCATAAACCGAAATTAATATCAATCGATACATATTCGAGCAACTCGTCGTCGCACTTCTCGTTTCTTGAGGAGTGAGTTATTATTTTAACTGCTTGCTTGTTGCCCTCTTTCTGTTGTGATTTTATGGATAAGAGCATAGCCCAAACGATCCTGACAAATTCCAAACAAATTTAAATCTAACCAACGCGTTTTTTATTTGAAAATTAATACTAGTTAAATAAATTCCATCTACAAAGTTACAAAGATATCATTCATTGTCTATACTTAATATATATTACTCAAAACAAATGGAAACATAAAGCTTTATTATGATTGTTATTGTTTATGCTTTACTATTGTAAACCAACACGTCAATATCAACTTGGATACATATTTAGATATTTTGTTACAATGTACTTATTAAGATAAAATTAAAGTCACAACACGTTGCAACATCCTAATAAAAGAATCATAACACCCTCCCTAAAACCTTTCAAATTTGCAATCTTTAGCGAAATCAAGTGAAGCAAAAGATGCTCGCAAGTGCGTAAGATATGCGAGCAAATTGCGCGCATATTCTCTTCAGGTCGATAAATCATCGACACATGTTCGAGATGACACCGCCATGCCTGTATCTCCCCCTGGCAAGTTCAAAACAAACTCTGAACAAAACTCACTCGCAAAAACAAAACTTGACTCCGTAGAGAAAACAACAGTGGAACGAGAATGATCCTAAAGCTGGCAACAAACTTATGCCTCAATTGAATTGGAGAAAAATCGAGTTAATCGCCTGCAAAATGCGCGGATGTGTCAGGCGTTCTCGTTCCACTCCCTTGGCGAGCGCATCGCCCTTGCAATTATTATGCAAACATATCAATTCTGTCGCGCCACGTTGTTGTTCGAACACGACAAATAATTCACCCTTATGTATCAGGGGAATTGTGTAGATTCACATGATGTTCTTCAAATGTTTGCGTTTATTTATTAATTATGATGTTTAGGTACAAAGGGGGAATCTCATGTAGAGGTGCAAGTCTAAATTATAATTTGGAAATATTGGAAAGTTAAAAATTCTAAAATTTTATGAATGTCATAAAAGTGGTACGAAAACAAGATCGGTTTACAAAATAAACAGTAATAAAAACACTCCAGCCTCAATCAACAGAATTGAGTAAAGAGCAAACAGGAGGAAAAGGACTTAGTTATCTGTAATTCTGCTTGAAGGAATCATCTGACGCGAATTCGCACCTAGTCGGCACTTCTTTGAGTCGTTAAAGCTTCAAACGAGAGTGAAACGACGCGTTAATAAAAGTCAGTAAAGCGGGGCTTTGAGCTCTCCTATCGATTGTCGGCCGTGTTAATAATCAATTTAGTCGCTTTTAATTGCAGCCGGAGATATAGGCAAGTCAGAACCACAAGCTAGCAACCACCCTGTGCTGCTTCAAATCGAAGTCGGGAAGTTCTAAGCTCTGGCTGTAAGCTCTTCTAATCCCTGCTCGGACACGCACCGCAAATATAATAATAACTGCAAAAGAATATATCGCGGCTCCTTTGCTGCAGTAGATTGAAGGAGGGGTGCTAATCCCTCGAATCTGTTAAAAACACGCAAGATGTGAAAGATAACCACCGAGGCGGACACTTGTATCGAGCATGCTCGAGATATCGACTTATGGGATATGTGATTGTTTCGAAAATTGCTTCCTTCCGCGAAAGCTCCGAGCGGACTAGAATAGAATCTAATTAGTCGGGGCGACGCGGCTCCAAGTGGAAATTCGGAAAATTGCGCTGCCGCCGATGGAGTACAGACACGCGACGCTCCGGAAAGCAATCACAAGGATACCACTCTAATAATAATAACACATCGTCGACATGACATGATATCGTTCGCTATCACACGCTCTTCGACTCAATACGAATACGCATCGATCTAATTGACGTCTTTCTATTGAACAAACACCTTAATTGAGAATACTTATGTTCCTATCTATATATACAGGACAACTATTTACTAATTTAGGGCATAGGAAAATAGAAGTTTGACATCGATGAAACAATATTCAAACATGTATTCTCCTTCGATCAAACTTAATTGAAAGGCGACCGTGCATCCCCGCAGTAATTAGCAGCAGCTGTCCCGGATTTACGCAGTCGAATCGGAAGAGAAATTGCTCCGGAGCAGGCAAGCGACGGAGATGTCGTAAACTAAGCGCCAGAGGGTGGCAAGTTCGCGCGAGCAACAACGATTAAAGTCACAATGTCGCGATTATCGCGCGACTTTATTATGACTTTATGGATCTTTACGATGACAGCGATACGACGCAGACTGAAGACGCGAGCAATTAGCTGGCTACTAATAGGGAGCCAGCCGGAGTGTCAGGACAATTGGGGCAGCAGTTTACGAGTGTGACGCGGCTATACTAGACGAACAGGCGCGAATTTTAATTTCGTCTTTTAATTGTCCTCCTTGCTTTGCTCAAAGTTATTGGATCGTTTTTTATTTTAATTTCGAGTATTCCCATTCATTTAATTTAATTCTCTGGAGGTAAGCAATATTAAAGAACACTATAATAAAAAGATTAAAGCATATGCATCCGGTGAATTTGATTTTTTGATTTCGATTGCAAACATCATGCATATTACAGAAGCGAAGCATCTGTCAGAAGGTGCATCCCAGTGCTCCTCCCAAATATGAATGAATTCATCATCATCATATGAGTCCTTCTACATACACGGTGCAACACTACTTCTTCATTACATGCGGAGTTATCTGCTACGCTCCGTGTCGGTTTATTGTTTGCTCGCACGTGCCTGCCGCGCACATATGAAAGTATTATGTCATTGTGCCCCGCATATGGCGAGGGATGAAACATGAGGGATGAAAAACAAGCTTAAACGGTATCTATTAGTGTCGTGACAATGCCAATGCTGCTTTATTTCGTCTTTGAATCGAACAGGGATAAAATTATACTTCACGGGGGATAGAATGGGACAGGTCTTGTACATTGCAACAGACAAATATAATTGAGCACAATAAATATCTCTCATTCAGCTCAGCATAATATACATGTGTTCTGACGCGTTGACAATTTAATTCAATTTTATTATTACTATTTGTATTTTTGCTATATGGCGGAGAAATCATTGGAATCGCTCAAAATTTTGATGTCGAGATGTTGTTGACCATTAATAAATAAAATCTCGATATAAATAAAATTTTAACTGTTTTTAAACATTATTTTTAAGGTTTACTTTATAATCTACTTTCTTTCTTTTTGTGAATTCTTTCATATGTGTTGCCTGTTTACATTCATGTGTGACGTTACCTATTGCTTTATATTTACATTCACCCTTTAGGCTTTCAACCCTTCTTTTCCTTTGTATGAATGGCACAAAGCTATGATCATGTTAGATAGTCAGTGAACACATTTGCCACAGGGTTTGTAATCCTGTATTTGTTGTATTGGATCATAAGTGTCATAATGTTCAATGTCAATAAAAACGAATTTATTGGTGTTACCATAATTTGTGTTTGAAATATATGTTTTTTAAGTATAATTTGTAAAGAGCGGAACATATCCCTATGGGTTGGCCTAAAATGTTATTTTGGACAAAAAACTACAGTGGAAGCCAAACTTATTCGAATTATCTAAGTTTGGCTGTACTTTTAAAAGTATCACCCTGTGCATAAATTTTGTTAAGATTTCGAGTATATGTAAATCCAAAATAAATAGCATATGAGTTTCCCATTAGAGAGATTATTCTAAGAATATTTATATAAGATTATCAAAATTAATTCGCAACATTAAAGTGTAACGTTTTTTAACCTCTTAAAAATCCAGGTACAAATTATTAATTCGTTTCCAGAAGAAGTCATGAATAACATGAATAAATCAATAATCAAAAATATTATGTAAAACATGCACAGGTATGATTTATCCAGAAGATCAATGACAAAGAATAAAAGCAAGAAAAATTATGCAGGAAAAATGTTATGTTAGGCCTTTAACTTATTCTATTTGATTCCATTCTAATACAGTTACAAGCCAGAGAAAGTCCTTTTAACAGAACAGGAACTTGTACCAACGTTTACCAAAAGCCTCAAAGTGAACTTCACTGGAAGATAGAAAGGTCTTAAAGGTCTTTAGAAAGGTCTCTCCAAAGACAGTTGCGTAACTGCCAGAATAGAAGAGGGATAACACGGCAATAATAGCAACAGTGGGTGCCCGCTATGTTGCGGCGGCGAATAAGGCGGAAATGGGGCTGTCAGATAAACCGGAAACAGGCGGAAGCGGCAGAGCGAGCACTCGCTCTCTTCCCACTAAACCTCGACTCTTCTCTTTTATTTTATCCTTTTTCTTGTTTGGAATAACGGTTAGAGAAGTTGTCAGCTAATAGACAACAATCAAGGAAATCACTAACTGCATGAATCACGAGTCAGTCGTTCATAATAAGTTGGTGAAAAGTTGGAAGTTGCATCACGACAGTTGCAGGTTGGCAAGGGTGGGAAAAGCGTAATTATAAAATCGGCGGGATGCCTCGTGCTCTCTTTTGAGGCGTCGGCGGCTTTTTGCGAGTTTGTAGTTTACACAGAAAATTCAATTTGTGACACCCTCGGCCGTGCCATTCATTCATGCTGCGAAGACTGCGGTGCGCCGGCGACTTTTCGCCTTCGTCGACCGCCGCCCCCATTCCGCCAATTTTCGCTATAGTCTCGCCTCGTGGCCCGAATCGCTAAACCTTTAAGCGGTTTTCATTCAGGACCAGAAATTAGAAATCTGTCGATGATGGCCCACGATTTTCGCATATCATCATTCCATTCTATTCATCACTTGCACACTTCAACTTGACGTATCCGTTGATCCTTAAGACAACAACAATGCGAGATTAATGAAGACTTTTTCTTCAACTTCCTCAGAGACTTAGAACGAGAACTAGCGAACAAAATGGTTTTGCAAACGATTTTAATTGGGTATTGATATTAAATAATTAAAGCCAATTAAAAGCCAATACGTTTTTATCATCATTCGAAAATTGAGTCATCATAGAAAAATATGACTAACAAATGGAACGTTAACATTAACTTTGTCTGGCACTCGTATACCGTGACGGATGATAAAACACGTTCTTCCCAGCTTTAATAGCACACTGCCGCCGCCAGCAACGGCGATGTGACATTACAATACGCATCTGACATACGCACGGGCTTGGCGCGCCGAACGTGTGACATAATAAAGTGAGTAATTTTTCACGCCGCGAACTATTATCACATCTCCACGCCAATGTATATATGTAGTATTCTCCGATCCCTCTGATGTCACTGTATCTTTGTCTCTCGCATGCCGCTCCCGTAGCTCCTCGCTGCCATAAAAGTGTAAAATTCACATACATTCGCAAGGGGTGATCGCGAAGGGTAATTTGCCCTCTCGCCCAGACTGACTATATACATTTATGTCGACACGTGCCAGAAGGCATTAGGAGCGTCATACATGCGTGACATCGAACTTTCAATTTTGGATATTTCAAGAATAATTTTAAACTTTTTTGGTCTTTCCTAAAACCACTTAGGTCTGCCTAAAACCAATGTAGCCCTCTTTCAACCAATTTGGTACTTCTAAAATCTATTAGGCCCTCCTAAAACCAATTGGGTCCTGCGTTAATCTAAACTTTTTTGGCGCTGACCTAATCTGTTTTGGTAATGCCTAAAATTTTTTAGTATAACCACAGGTATAACCACAACATTTTGACTGACCCCAATTCTGTGAGTTCCTACAAAAAAAAACTTCTAAATTTGTGAAATCGAACTAAATGAAAAAAATGAGGAAGAAAACGAAAAAACTCAAAAAGTATGAAGAGTTGGGTACTAAGAAATCTAATTTTGCTATTGATTTTTTCCTTTGAGCCTTTCGACCTGCAAGTTCTTCTTCTTGAACTTCCTCCAAGAGTTGAGAAAAGTTTTCACCACAACCAGCCAGGCAAGCAGGCAGGCACTTATCGATGAAAAAGAAACAGCAAAAGAAATAAAAACATCGAGGGGAAATATGCAAACTCATGATTAATCCCCAGCCAAATTACCCACGTTGCAAATCGCAGTTGCAGCATCTTTGATAATTTTGCCACTCGTTAAAATTCGAATGTGCTAACAACTGATGGAAAAACAAATCAAAACCAAACGCATTGTCCTTGTGTGCGTAAATTCGAAAACTAGCGTCCACCGCAGAAATATGTCGAGCGTGTCTGGCGGCGGGCAACAAAGGCATCTCCGGCGGGCAGCGCATGGTACTTGCGCACAAGTGACAAAGACACGCCAGACCGGCCCCAAAGTTTGCATGCCCGCATGCGGCTATTTTGACTGCGACCTCAATGCGAATCGTTGCGCGTTTCCGCACTTCAAACGCGAACGCTCACCGCGTGTCCCCATCCACCCATGCCGCCGCCGACTACCGTCCGGCCATATTTGTCGTTATTTGCTGATATATACCCAAAGCGCACTCGCCCGGCGCCGGCCACTTTGCACACTTCGTTCGTTCTCAATTGACTCTATTTCCCATTTCCCGCATGCACATATTCTGCAATGGCCTGAGCTAGAGCTTGCCTGGTTTGTTCATCTCGCGTGAACTTGCCACAACTCTGTGCTTCCCTCGCCTACCTATTATGAAGTTACTAGTTTCTTCTTTTGACCACGGTTTGTTTCACTTTTTCCAATTGTTTGTTTGACAGCAAACATGCGTATTCAAATAGGAATATGTCGATGTTGGATGGAATGAAATTAATCGCTGAATTTTGCTATACCTCAATTTCGAAAACAAATAAAGTCAACTTTCTTCTTTTTGCTCTTTTCTTCTGTTTATTCGAAACTTTGATAAATTGGAAATTCAAATTTAATATACTGGAGAGTTACCGAATTGTAAATTAAGGAACTTTCTTTCAATCAATCTGCTCTGAGGCGAGTGGTACTGCAAATTTTGATTCTGAGTGCCTTAGTAAATACCGTCACATCATTATATTTATATGCGCATTAAATATTATAAGTTAAACTCATTAATATAAAATATTATTGTCACCTCGATGATATATGCCATACGCCCGCAAAGAGGAGCTTGAAGCGATAAGCTAGCTGCTCATTGAAACTTAAGAAGATAAAAATATTTCCCACAGTTTTAGCTGCAGATCCACACATTCCCATCATGAGCTTCATCGCTTATCTCTCACAAGCACCCATGAATTTTTCAAGCTATTCAAATTATTGTTTCCTTGAAAAATTGGATTTTTAGTTTGTTTTAGTTTAAGTTATTGGGTTATTAGTGCACAATTTATTAAGCGACGAATTATTGAAAGATGATGATGATATTTAATTCTCATAAATATGACAACTTCTCCTCAAGCAAAAAAATATACAACCAGAAAGAACTATAAATAAACGCATCATGTAAATCATATCAGTAGAAATAAACAAAAGTAACTTGGGAGCCGTTGAAGTGTGATGTTGGAGTGTATAATAGTAGTAATTAGTTGTTTGTCACATAAAAAAAATAACTGATACCGTTATCTGACATGCGTAAATCGGTTGCGTTCAAATGTAACATCCTGCTATACTGCTGTAGAACGTGAGAAAGTCGCATATGACCATCAACTTATCATGAGAAGAACAAAGCACCGCGCAAATGAAAATACATATCACACGCTGATTTGATAAATCGTTGCGCATTCGAATAACAAATACATTTTACAAATACAAACAAAATAATTGCTACTTGGCAAAACTGCAACTCTTGCTTTCTTGCATATATTCTTTTGCTGTGTGTACAGTACCGGTCGAATAATCATGGGATGTAAATTTCTCTCTAGTACATACGTACATAATACATCTACTTCTATCGCTGTATGAGCCTGTATGTAGTAGTTTACGTTCGAGTATGTATTCTGATTTTATTCTCTGCCCTTAATCATGGATCGTTATGCTTTTTTTCCTTTATCTCCACGCCGCAATTGTAGAATCGCAGAATAATTTCAATACGAGAAACAATTGATCTGTAGCTCTTCAGAGATTATTGTGGATGTTGGAAGTGCCTATTTATAATTGTATTATATACAGATGCTTGCTTAAGTAGGTTATACCAGCTGCTTTTTATATGAAGACTGATTATTATTTATTACTGACAAATTATTTTTTATTTTTCTCTATGTCTTAAATAAACCCTTCCCCCTCCCCATTCCCCAACCCAAAAACATTGGAAGAGCGAACTACAAATTTGGAGAACCCAGTCAAAAAAATGTATGCCCCTTTCCAAAAGAAGTTTTTTCATCCCATATCTAAATCAATAAAATCTAACTGATTGCACTCTGTAGTATTTATTTGTATATTTCCCATATTAGTTACCGGTCGTACGTAGTACAAGTTGAAGCTCATTGAACTTCACATACATGAAAAAGCAAACAACTCTCTCCTCCTGCAGAGAGAGCATAAGAGTAGTTAGTTCTTTTTCCCTCCCCGCGACATCTTCGCATTCTGGATCGCACATTCCAACAGAGTCCGTTGGTAATGGCAATGTTAATGTTTAAGCAACGTGAAGCGATCGAAGTCAAAACGTAAGAATTGAAAAGGTGCACGGAAGTAAATCTCTGATTTCATTCATTGCGCCATTCTTTCATCGCTTCTTGGCTTGGCTCTCCTTTTGTGCATAAAGCCTCCTTGCAGCGTGCGCCCGCCGTTACACTCCAAGCTATTATTATTTATCCCGATTATTAGAACAAGTATTTAGCGACAAATGAAGAGGTTCGACTCGACGGGGCGAAGTCTGCCGGAAGTGGGAAGGCACTCTCAACATGAATTGAAGACAATATGACCCTCGAGGAATCAAATCAAAGAAAGCCAAAGACGCGATTGCGAGTCAGATATTTGGGAGAATGAAGAAACAACGAGCAGCGCTTTTATTAACGGACATTTAACGTTTTATACACATCGAATCGAACGCCCAAAATGCGAAAGCTCTTATCTTCTTTTTTCAATTGTTTGTACCTTATGTCGGACGTCATTGAAATGCAGAACACGCGGCACTCCAAGCGTTCCCGAAGGAAAGCGAACGTTTTAGATAAGACACACGGACATGGTCATCCATTTCCCAAATCCTATTGTGCTGGCAACGGCCATATGAGCATTTTCAATTCCGCCGATGGCTTATCTCGCGATTTCACGCCGTTTTAAAGTCGCGCCCGTTACGTTTTAAAGCCACTTACGTAAGGCGACATGTCTGATAACGCCGCCATCGGGACACAGCTATTTATCGTTCTGTGAGGGTGGCGCTTTAAGGGGTCGCTTCGATGGTCGGCTATTACGTTTTTTTGGTGCGTCCATGCGTCCGCAATCTTCTAGAGATCCATTCGTATAAATTCACTTCGGGCTTTTAAGTGTTGGATCGTAAATAAACTTACTGCTACTTTCTTTCTATTTTCTCTTTCTTTTTCTATTCCTAAATTATTTGTGATTTCCAGTAAGTACGGTACTTATTTTTATCTATTATGGCACTTTCCGAATTTCAAAAATCAACATTTTTCCGTTGTAAAATAAGACATTAACAATTCTTAAATGATCGGAATAATAAAATTTCACACGGTGGTGGTGTTCATACGAATCCTTCCTGAATTAACCCTATGCTATTGAAAATACCCAGAAACCCAAAATTACTCGTACCTGTTTAATAAGAAAGTGTTAGTTCCAGAAGTGTTTAGGTAATTTCGAGACTTTCACACGTGAAGCCACCCTTAAAATTTGCGGTCAAACTTGATTTTTCTGCCAAAAAAGTGAATTGCTTTACTATTGCAGCTTTCTTTGCTTCACCTTTGCACTTTTGCCTCTTTTACCTCTTTACTCAACTTCACCCTTCAATGCATTCCCCTTTCATGCGTTTCCTTATTTATTTACCCATTACCCTTCTTCGCTTTTTCTTTTCCAGTTTTTTCTAGTTTTTTACCTCGCCGCGTGCGTTTTCTACATTTCTGCCTAATTTTCACCTTAGTCCCCCATGCCAATAACCACCCCAAGTATGCACAACAGTGTAAATCATCCCCTTCTTCAACGTGCAGTAATGAATATTATTCCGTTTTTTTAAGTTTTACCTCTTTCCAGCCTTTTCTCGCGCCTGTTCGGGTCACGCAACAACGCAATAAAAAGAAGCAAAAAGACTAGAATGATAGTTAACCCTTATCTAACTTCGTTAACCCGTGGCGTGACCCTTGTCTCATACCCTTAACTCTGCATTCTCACTATTGTTACCTTTAATAAGCATATCTTTTATGTTTGCTTATAACTTCAAGAATCTTTTTACCTGTATTCCTAATTTTGCCTCAAATTTACCACTTTTTCTTTTTTTGCGGAAGATGATTTCATCAATTTTAGTACACTTCCTGGGACTTTATCGAAAAAACATATATCATTCAATTACTATATGAATTGTATGTTTTTTGAATTACCTACATCACGACCCTTTCCAAATTTTGAAAGTATGAATAATATTGTAAACAATTAAAAATTGAAAGAGGCAACGTTGAGATAGAGTCAGTAAGCATCAAAATAATTTTGCGAAATTCCGGAGGCAAGCAGAGATTGATTGATATACTAACGGACTGCCTTTTCGCAGCATTTCAAGCTCTCTGCATACACGCGAGCGGCGACGGGAGCAGCAGCCTCCGGCGTGTTTGCTAACATCGACGCTTTGCCTAGCACAAACCGGGCCGGCCGCAATATGGCAAGCGGTGGCGGCAACGCGGTTGTGGATGTGCTTGCTCAGCATGCATTAATGATGTCGTCGACAATGCGCGGACGAAATTAGTTTTTGAATAATTCCGGATCGTTATCTCGACCGTCGATGCGCGCGTTTTGTACCCTCGCCAAATTCATTAATGCTTAATTAGCCTTTCACCGCAAGTTTGATACTGTTATCTTGCGTTTTCATTATGGTATACACTATCTTATTACTGATAAATTTCCAGTTATACAATATTTCCATTTTTCAGTGAAATTAATTTGCTTGTTACTTAAATAGAATTTAATCAGAAGTAAAAAAAAAACATATTTGTTTATCAATTAGATATTTTAGTAAGTTCAATCAGTTATTATCTGCAACATATGTTTTGATTTGTGGTTGAAACAAACCCCCTGTTTGGAGATATTCAATGATTGTTTGATAAGCAGTCGTCTCATTAGACCCTCTGCGTGGGTTGCGCACCGTGAATTTTAAATTTTAAGTGGTTCTATATTCGTTTAATCAATCTGGAAGCTTGAACAATGCGGAACGCACATATACAGAAGTAAATATTCGTGTTCGTGATCAAGTTAGGGATGCTTGTGTTAGAGGGACGCCGCACGCCCGACCGAAACAAGTATATAATACACCCCTCCGGAGGCGCAAACATCCCCAAGTGCATCCGCCGACCGCAACGAGCCTGGTTGCAATTCAAACAAGGAAATAATTTACCAGATACAATACTTCTAATAGATTTCTTCATTCCTTTCTATTATAATTTATTAATGCTAGACTTTTTTGGACGAGGAGTAGACCTATCACCCATGGCTAATCAAAATTTGTCTTTCTGTACCAAAATTCTGCAAATGAGTTTTCTGGCCTAGCCCAACAAGAAATTCTGTGCGATTCTAATAGTTCAGGAGTACAATTGAGTTTCCAAAATTTTGAATTTAATTCTGTTTTTGATATGCCTTGATAAAATCTAATTTTGTACACAATACCTAATAAAGACGAATTTATGATAGCAAAGTTGCATATATGTAAGTAGCATGTAGCTGATATGAACATATGAAGACATAAATTCCACACTGATATCTGAATTTCGCGTTGGCATTATATTTGGCAAACAGGAATGAAATTTTATGTCGCATTGCGCAGCAGCAAACTAAGATCTAGCTTCTTGCACCCTAAATCTCAGAGTGAAATGATTATTTACGAGCGAATATTACGACGAATATATTCATATCATTGAATCCATACATCTATGTGTGTGATAGATATTTATGTTTTTACATCTTATTAGTACCTCGGCGTTGTTGCAACATGAGGTACCAGATTCAGTACCGGATCAAGTTCTACAAACTGATGTAGACGAAAATGCCAAAATGTCTAACGTCCACTGGATTCTCAAGCCAACAGATTTAACGGTTACAAGATAAATTACATGGTATTGTGATATATGTCTAAAATATCTCCACCACAAGATACAGACAGATTCTTAATCTAATAAAAAACGAATCACTTTTTGCCTACTGAAAAAACTACAGATCTTAATTGTAGCGTTGTGAAGATGTCAAGAAGACATAAATGTACCGAACTTCTTCCAAAAAGTGTACAAGTAACATACAAACAGAAGAATTAGCATGTGTAATGAAAAATATTCAAGATATGTAAATTGCCTGACCATTATAATAAGGTGCCGTCAGAAAGAAGGGCATAGGGCACGTGGAGGGTGCATGACAAGATTCTCATGTCTATATTATATCATAAAGTGCTTCGCTGACGGGAGTGTCACTTAAAAAGCAATCTGTTACTGCTTTTCATAACAATATCCGACAATATCTTGCATACACTATATACGAAAATATGAATACATTACTCTGCAAGCAAAAAATGCAAATTCCAGCAATAACCAACCGTTCGATTTTAGATTGGTGTATTCAGAATAAATGATTGTTAGTTTCCCTAGCTTTAGCTTTAAGCTTTCTAGTTTCTTATTAGAATTTGGATACGCGGTGTACAACTAATGTTTGTTTATTGTTATTGACGAAATCCGAAATCTAAACAAAAGAATTATTGGACAAAATTTGCACTTACCTTTTAGGAGATATGCTTCGGACTACTGGACCTGACAGGTTCGTTCCATGGAGTTTAAATTTCCACTAATTATATTTAATTGTTTTTTGTAAATAAACAAACGCGAGTTAACAAACACAACAAACTGAACGGGAATACGCGACGCTGTTAAAACGCTGCTTAAATTAAGACTAACATGCGGCTGGTACCTGCTAGCGTAGCAGAGCTACACGAATCCTGGCACAAAGAAGAATAGACAAACTATTAAATTGAAGATGCTCAATGAACTTATTTGGTTTCTACATTCTGCACATAGTTAACTTACTAACATATCATAATTAATTACACACTTTAAATCAAAATTGCCAAATTTGCTTCTGCCAAAAATTAAAAATTAAATTATAAAACCAATTACAATTCCCGAAAATCCCCTTAACCAAAAATAGAAGTTTACATGATAATACGGATGTTATCAGTGGCATTATCCCCTAAAATAAGCATTCCGACGAAGTTCCCTATTGACGCGCAAGAGCCAAAAGCGAGCTTCGAAGGATGCACGAGGGATCCTTAGGGATAGAGAAGTAAGCCACGCCTTGTGCTCGTCCATCCCCACCTCGACGCACACATAAGCCCGACAATCGGCGTCGCGGCGCATAAGCACATACACATGTAAACCCGGCGACAGCGAGATGAGCGAGGGATGGGCTACCGCCGGCCCAACCGAAGCGCGCGCGCGAGATGCCCCGGATCGGGATGACCGGGATAGTGAGCGCCGCAGCATCGCCTCCGACGACGACCCGTGCGATCTTCAGTCAGTCACTGTCTGTCGTTCGTTTCAAACGCAGCAGCGTCGTTACAACCCCGAGTGCGCAGACTTTTCACTTCTTGCAGACTTATAGGACTATTACATAGGAGTTTTTGGTGGTGCAGTTGCAATTTTTTTGGAATCTTCTTGGTTTTTTGTGTTGTTAAGGACGTTAAGAACTTCTGTTTGGAAAACTTTTGGAAGTTTGTTTTGTGACTTTTGTGAGGTGTTGGGAACTTTTGGAACTCGATTGAAGTGAATTTCAATATTACTTTGCTACAAGGACGGAAGATGACAGGTACCATACTTATTTAAATCTTAATTACAACATACAATTTTTAAAAATTAAATTAATTGTGGCCCCCCTGGTGATTTTTAGTTTTCTTTGGAGCCAGCAAACTTAGAAAACTCTGAAAGTTTTTCCAAAGTGTTATTTGTCAGTTTTGTTGGTAGACTCGGATCGATGTCATGCATGAATTGCTTAATGGTACCAATTTGCAGCTAATTTAATGCATGCCAAAACAAAATTAGTATTTGCTTCATCCAATCAGACTTTTTATCAGTGTCATATTAAAATTGAAGTTGTTGAAAATAAATTAAAATTCATTCTTTCTTTAAAGTGTTAACTCTTCTGTTAACCCTATATGTATATACATACTAAAGAACACTTCATGAATATTTATGAATGGAAATTTGTATAACATACACATAGGTATATAGTCATAATCTTGTTGTGGCAATGTCGAAATTATTGAATAGGAAAGAAATGGTCTTCTTTCGCGAATACGAACGACATCACTAAGTGTTGAGGACATCAGTCGCCGAAGATGAAGAAGAACAATGAGTGCACGAATGCGTCTTCGCTCATTCATGTCTTCGGCGACGTGTCTTCACGCTGCTCGGTGCGATTAGACGCTAGCACCATTCCTCAGCTCGCATATCTTTCATGCGAAAAATGACAAAAAGAGGTATTCTTTTGTTTTTCGGTATTTATTCATAAGTTCGGCTGAAAAAATTAACGCACAAAGCAGTATACTCACTCACTGCTTCTTTTCTGCGAATACCTCCAAGCACTGATAGGTCGTAATGTAAATAAAAGTTTCAAAGTCAATCCAACAAAATGTCCAAATGTTTATAATAATAATTGTTGAAATTTGGTTGGGGCTTGGTCTACTTGAAGTCCTCTAGACTATCACAAGGTCTGGCGACCGTCAATTATCTCTCTTATAATCACCCATTAAAACGGATTAATTAATTAATTAAATTTAAAATGGTAAATGATTAAGTTATTTAGAAAGGAATCTCTGCGGTTTTGCGTAGGTTGTACATTTCATTCACGTATGTGTCCCGCGTGAAGTACGTAAAGATAATTCGCGTTGCGTGTGCGGCGGGTGAGGAAGTTTCGAGGAAATGGAATTCCGTTTTTTGGTTTTCAAAACGTTTCCCACAAATCGCCTTACGACACCGCGCAATTAAGTTCTCCTCGTCATGCTTAATATTATTTAATATTGTTTATAACAATTTTGCCTAATTAATTTGAAGAGAAAATAAAACGGGTTTTCCTTAATTCCAGAAGGAAGCGAAGATGAAGTAGAGCAATTGGAAGTTGAAGTGGAAGTAAATATTGACGACTCTGCAGAAATTGACGAAGGCAGCAGTCCAGTACCACCAGACAATAACAATAGTGTATTAAGTGTACGACCACCCTCTGAACTACTGAGTTACCCTTATACAGGGGCGGCAAACGGTGAGAGTTATCGTAACTTCCAAGACACTCAGAGATTGCTCCTAGACGACTTCTATGCGATGCTTCGGAGTGACGCCAATGGTCTGAATGCTGTCGCCGCCCTGAACGGCCTTAATAGCGCGGGCGGCGGCAGCACGCTTACTCTTCTACCCGCCGAGGTGGAGCTGCGCAAGGATGGTGTGTTCGCCAAAAATGTTGTTATGAAAGGGTCTAAATACGGACCTTTTCAAGGCAAATGGGCTAGTCAACCACAAGATCCCAAATATGCTTGGGAGGTGAGTTTAATTAAATTTAATTCATACGTTTTGCATTCTACTATTATACATTCAAGGAAGTTACAAATATTATCACTGTAGATATTATTTAGAATTATGCGTGTCTAGAAAAACCTCCACGTGTAGACATATTTTCAAATTGTTAAATTTAAATTTCAACATAATCGAGTTTACGTAGAACCTAGTTTTTATAATAATAATGAATGCTCTAGTGAATATCAAATGATAATTTAATAGTGATAAAAATTTTGTTATCATATGCGGTGCAATGAAATTTCTCAGAATTTACGTAATTCAAGTGCATCGCGCGCGACAATAAAAAAATGTCTAAATAAATAAGGAATCTATATCTATATCGTAAATTTATTTGGAATTATATCCTGACCTACGAATTTTAGTATTAAACACTTCACGGTAATAATTTAATAATAAAATTTTATTTATAACTTAATCGATTTAATGATGATAAATTTACTTGATATCCTAGAAACGACATTGGGATTCAAAAATAGTTGTTTACTTTAGTTTTTAGTTAGAATTATCAATAATAATCATTTGATTTTAAAATTGCATGATTGCAACTAACAGGTGTGATAGGATGCAATAGCTATAAAACATCCTAGATAGTTCCTAGAATAGTTATAAGTGGTTGATGAAGCTAACTAGTAATTTATAATGGGAATTAAGGTAAGTCCATTTACTAATTAACAACATTAGCAAAAGTAGCCAAATTTGAACCATAGGGCATAAATACACAACTAATCTAAAATTTAAAGCGGAGAAATATTAAATAATTCATAGAAGAATAAAAACTAGAATACCATAATCAAGAAGTTTCGAAAACTTGGAGTCTCGTTCTTCCGGCTTTCTTACAAGTTTCCTCTTCAGAATCACCATACATCGTTAAACTGATAAACTTGTACAATATGACAGTTAGACAAGCAACCCGTTTAGTATCGTATCGTCAACTCCTCACAATCATATTCCAATTTTCATGCAAATGGCGAAAGGGGTTGTTGGCCATACATCGTGATATGATATGACATGATATGATAAGTCACTTCCTATAGCCGCGACTTGGTCACGCTAACAAAAACTCGTTTAGCAAAACTTATTCTCGTTCCTCAAACACAACTAACACGAAAAGAAACAAAAATCAACAACAAAAAACATCTTCATAAATAAACTGCGTGACGGGTCGCAGTCTTCGGGGATATCGTCACATTAAATTGTCAATGGACTCGGCCATCGGTCAAACAACGCTTCTTCATTGTGCACGCGTTTTGTTCAATTTCGAGAAGGCGAATGGCCGGCTTCGCGTCGTGTGACTGATGATCACTGACTTCTGTGCAATGTCCGATAGCGTCGAGACAAGATCAACATACAATGAGAGGTCCGAAATTAATGATGCCATGCAATTCCGCAAACTGAAAAACTGAAACTTCAATCGCAAATAGATATGTGTGAAGATCGATTGGTCCATAGGGACAACGCGCTGTTGGGAATATCATTGGGCCATCTCATGTTTCCGATATCGGTAATAATCACACTTTCTGTTTGAAAGCAGATGCGGTTCAATGGGAGCGTTGAATTGCTGAGCTGTCCGCTTGTCAATGAGACGATTCTTTGTGTGCGTCCGGCTTACCTGAAATCGTGAAATTGCATTGCCTCTGAAATATTCACGAATTCCGACCGAAATCTATATTAGTCTCCCAAAAAGGTGTTATTATCGGTTGCGTTTCGATGTTATTGACGCTTCCATTCGACACCACAGTATTCAATAGGTTTTTATTCTCTTGTAACTGACAACTTATTGGGGTAAACTTTCATACATCTTATCATTTCAGAAGGGATTTAATCTGCTAGTTGAAAGGGTTCCTTTTACCCTTATTAGACTATAATAAGTAATTAATATCGATAATTACTCATCCCAATTAGTTCTATTTTTGTTCTCCTTCTAGTTTTCACACTCTTAACCAATGAAGCATTAAACCCCATAAACCAACAAATAGTTGAGATAGTTTAGCTTCAGCAAATATTCCATAAATCGGGTTATTAACACATGAATACTCCTGATGGGTAATCATGAATGACACCAGAAACTGTCACTCAAAAATCTCATTCTCATCTATAGGATATTTTTTTGCCAGAAAATTGGAAACATCCCCAAAAGTTTGGAAATGCAACCGAAATTGAAAAATCTCCAACAATGCGAAGTGTCCTGTTGATGGTTTAATCTATTCGGTAGTGTTAGGGTCAAACCGAGTGTGAACGCCGGCACCCCATGGCATCATCCCTTAAACTAGCCAAAATAACACCCCTAATAATCATCGACACATTCATGTATATACAAGCCTATTGACACCTCAGCGCCTCCTTGTCTAGCATAGATAGAAGGTTGTTATTGTTGGGAGCAGAGCGGTGTTATACCTATACGGCTACCGTTGCTATTATACATCAGTGTTTTCTACAGGGTGTATAACTACACAGAGTATAGTGGCATCCCTATATAGGTAGAGTGAAGATGGACAACATCTTCGAATAACATGTGATTGAATCACTCACACTCGGTTGCGTTTCATTCTCTAGGATTTTTCGATCTTCTACTCTTTTGATTGTTTGCTCTCATCATTGTCACTCGAGGAATGCTTCTTATTTCGTTTGTGCTTGTACATGTCCCAAGCGTCTCGAAGAAGATTTTGCTTCCTATTCATATAGGTAGGCATTTCTTTTATTCGGCTGCTTTTGACGCTTCTGTGAAGAAGGTAACGAAATAATCATCTATAACAAGGTGACAATGCTTTGAGGTGTTAAGAATGGTCGAATTTTCGGTCAGCGGGTGGCACACATACTACAGTTTCCAATTTGGAAAAGTAAAAAATTGCAGAAATTTAAAATTGAAAGCAAACGATATAAATAAGAACGTCGTATATCTTCAGTCATAAGTGGTAAGAACATTGTGACTTGTAGGCTAACAACATCAACATTGAGTCCACAATCCACAAACGTCGAAATCACACAGAGAAAGCAAGCACTTTTCCACCCTCGTGCGTTCTGAGCGTCCCTTGTTTTATTATTGTATTAGCGTAATAGTTGGCGTAATAGTCGAGGCCGAAGTTCATATATCATATCCAGTGTCAGCGACACTGCTCGACAAGCTTAACCCCTATCGAGCAACTAACTCCCCTGCCAACGAACGAATGTGACAACTGTCCACATGCGGAGGATAACGACGCGAAGCCGGGGAAGAACGTGACAATATCATTCCGGACGTGGGTCGGCGTCGGGAAATCGAATTGCAAACAATTTGATCCCGATACATGTGAGCAGATAGGTTCGATTAAGGAGAAAGACCTACACAAAGATCTTATAGGGCAGTTTCCATTTTTCGATTGCGTTATATATGTGCATGCGACAACCATAATACGTGCGTAGATGCGTTTGACCTTTATGATGCGTGTTAAGTGCGTTTCACGGATTTGTCGAAATATTGGGCATATTGGGAACATCTGTTCCTCTGACAATATGTCTTTATTTCGGTTTTATGTGTTATTATGTCGAGAGATTTTCCTTTCGAGAGATTGCAATTTGTTTGATCTCCCAATGATTTCAAGAAGTAATTCACTTGATAAAATTAGCTCAATTAGTAGAGGAAGCTCCAAAACACCAAGGTTTTTTATCTTCGCTTTCCTCCCTGGCTGAATGTTTTGATTGAGACAGAAACAGTAACCGAAACATATGTAAGGCGTTTATGATTTATACGCCTCAATTATGCGCGCACCCTTGCGCGGCCTTGTCAAGCGCTTCCCGGGCTTCTTCGAAGTTGGTAGTGAGTTGGGCGCATAATTGAAGCGTAATTGTTCGCTCGCTCTCGCCCGATTTCAATGCAATATCGCGGCGCTTGATGTGTTTAATATGAAGTTGCAAGGCTGCAGGGTGGCGGTGGCGGTAGTATAGCATTAAAATCGACAACCCCTCTTCACCCGTTCACCGCCTGCGATTTACGCCTTCGGCGATAACTAGAAGTAACGCGCTTGAGCACCCTCCCGACACAGGTCACGACCCATCATCGGCAGCTGTCAGTTGATATACGCACGCGCCCTCGCCGCCTCCATCCTCGCACCAATTTTGGACAAATTGAATTTTTGTCTGTGCGAGCGTCTGCGGACGATGTTGACACTTGCAATTAGATGTCGGAGACCTTTCTTGCGACCTTCCAAGATTGGGGTTAAGCGTCGATAAATTCGACCTTTC
This sequence comes from Falagria sp. GC000072, assembly GCA_030556245.1. Classification (NCBI taxonomy): domain Eukaryota; kingdom Metazoa; phylum Arthropoda; class Insecta; order Coleoptera; family Staphylinidae; genus Falagria; species Falagria sp. GC000072. Next base: position 71,363 of record JASKGN010023774.1, on the reverse strand, counting down.
CATAATTGCCTCTTGGTTATGACTGATTTCGGGTGGACAGCCGCTGCCAGTACTACTGGACTTTTTACGTTCGGCCATGTCCTCCAACAAATTGGACTCGTATATCATGTGAATATTTAATTGCTTGACAATCTGGTGCCTTCCACGTCTGTCTACTTCTAACTTTAATCAATAGCCTTTCACTATTATCATTGTCTGATGACTTGTGATAAAAAAATTTTGTTCGTAATGAATTCCTCCTCTCAGGGAGATCAGAAAAAACTTGTTGGCAAGACAAGATATATTACTAATAAATTGAAACAAATTAAATTACCATGAGCAGAGCACTTGGCGCGTGTAAAACACGGAAGCATGAATATGGGGTGTAGCTTATATCTCAGTATTCTTACTTTATTTAGAGGGTAGATATCTCGTGTCTGCTAGCGATAAATCTTCCAAGTTAGGAGCAAGTTGTTGCATCGACGTGCGCCTTCGCATGATGGAAAGTATGATCAACGATCAATTATCGCCGTTCTTGTTCTGACATTTCGGAAATACGTTTCCAGCCATCATCTCACAATCTCCGGGATGCAAGATAAATCGATCGTCGCAAATTTTGTCTTACTTGCTACTTTATTAAAGCATGCAACCGCCAAAAAAAATAAATTAAAATGTTACTCACATGTCCAATCGATGGGTGCACTAATAATGACCGTTAACAATTTAACAGTTGAGCATCGCTATAGACTTAATAGAGGAATAACGCGCGTTCGTGCTTACTAGAGTCACCTATAGTGCTGAGCTTGAATGAGTCTAGTCTAGTCTCAGGTGTTCGTTCAACTCGGGCGATTCAGCATGTGGTGCACAGGTGGCGCCAAGTATATCATGCCATATATATATATTTCTTAACTTGGATTCTGAATCTTTCTGGTTTCATATAAATTTTCCGGATGTAATGTAAAGCTCCTCGTTTACGTCAACCATGCGGAAAATTCTGCTTGGTTTCCCCCTTGTTGCGGTGCGCACTAAACGACGTTTAGTGGCAGAGAAAACGAAGAAATGGATTGATCCACTTAAGCGCGTGCACATCCCCCGACTGGGGCTCTCTTCGCAAAAAGCGCAAAGTGCGCACACAAAGCAAGAAAAAAACGGAAAATTAAACGCTTCCACTCGAACCACTACGTACGAGGGCATGATCTCGCCGCACTTCAAGTCTCGTAATGACTAGATGATGGCGTATATATACAGTCACCCCGCATCACTCCAGAACGACCCTCTAATTATTTTAATTGCTCTGGAAATCAATTTTTGTCTGCTTTTTGGCCTTTTGCAGAGGATGATTGCTCAAGAACCTTTTTGTTTGTTCGCAGGTTGTTGCTGGTCGTGGTGTACGTGGTTGGCTGGATGGCAGTGGTGAGACTTTGAATTGGATCAAATTTATCAAATCTGCCCCTAGTAAAAGTTCTGCTAATACGAGACATTATCTACAAGGAGGACAACTATGGTACGAAACATTTCGAGAAATCCAACCAGGTTGTGAACTTGTTTTGGAACCTAAGGAACCCTTAACCCTGCAAGAGTTGTTAGGAGATTCAACGTCAGCGGATGAGAAAAGTGATCGCGAAACTGGTAAGTATAATTTCCTCACCTCATAAATTTATAGATAAATGATCACTGGGGTAGAATAATGATTGTGTATTTATTAAAACCGTTCGTTACGAACAGAAGAATCTGTTGAAAAGTCAATACATCATTTGAAAATTTGCACGCTTGAGCGCATTTTGAAAAATCCTGAACACGTGGCCGTTCGTCGTTGTAGACAGGAAGTCGAAGTAATCATGCAAATTAAACAGCGACTTCACTTGTTGAACACGACGAGTAAGCGAGCGCGCGAAAAGAAAACAAAGCGCGCGCCAAGGAAGGAAAGTGGTCAAGACTCAAAAGGAAGGAAGTAAGGAAGGAAATCTTTTCAGAGCGACGACGAAATTATGCATGAAACAAAAATCATCGAAAAGCGCGTCGCGCACGCGAACGGATACATACATTTACGCATGGATGCATAGATTGATTGATTTTAATATCAATCAAATGCCTATCTGACTTTGGATTCTTTTTGCTAGGTTTTGTTGTGGAAGGATGTTTTCAGGAATATTGGAATGTCTGGAGGGTGTTAAGGCGAATCGCGTGATTTGCCCGTAGCGCGTGGCCCGTGCTTCCTGCAACGGTTCTTCTTATCCACACACCTGCACCATGTCGTGATCGTGCCTTACGCGAGAATTGCTTTCCTATTTTCACTCAACTGATTCACGTCTCTAAAGCTTGTTTAATAAATAATATATGGATGGAGGCGATAGTTGTTTAGTTTTTCTTTTTTGCGGGGCTGCCTTATTATAGTTGGTTAATCTGGCTAATCCGGAACGTACCCTTTTCGACGCGCAGGCAGACGTCACTACCATTAATAAAATTGAGATGTCACACTTTTGTGTTACCCCTTTTTTCATATTATGGTTAGATATTCTTCATAATGGAATGAATGCTGAGAAATCGATGATTGTACACGAATTATTATGCCATTATTTACAGAGATTAACGATCTGAAAATGTTGCATCTTTACGCTATTGCGTGGGGTTATTTCTAATTCCTAGCATAAAGGAAAAATGCCTCCCTCCAAAATTACCAAATATGCCAATGCAACTTATCCAATATCAACTTATTACTTAACCTAATACATGATTTTTTATGTAAACAATATTTATTAGCAAAAATATCTCAGGGTGAGCAAAAAATAAAGGGCTAAAGAATAAAGAATAGAGGGATGGATGACATGAGGGTTGATAATTGTCACCGACCGCTGTTACAAGCTACGTACATATGTACACGTCATTAAGAATCCAACGACGTAAAAAAGGCACTATGGTACCATACCATTGATAGTTGTCATAGAGAAAAGTGCATTTTACAGAGCGGGAGGCTAATAGGGGGTGCATTTTAGGGCGTGCGTAGGTACAGAAAGCATTAAGCCGTGATTAATCTGATTAACTTACATCGCCACGACACGAATGGCAAACATCCCAAATGGAGATATCAGCGTTGCGCAGTTGGCAGCTGCACGATCGCAATACAAATGACAGCCTACCACATATTATTACTTACTCTTAATGCTTTAGTTATAATAGCTTGCTATCGTTCGAGATATACGAATGAATTAATTTTTTGATTTTGATTCGTTGCGTTTTGAAGAGTTTAGATATCACATCAAGGGATTAACTAGGGGCTGCGCAGTTTGCATTTTAAAGATTTCAAGATTCGCATTGTGTAACTCTCTAGTAGATCCATTTCATTGTTGATGTATAGTTCAATCAACCGATTGCACTTTAAACACATTAAATTAAAATTTGAGACTCTCGCATCAGAGTCAAGTCCTACTTACTTCCATTTGATTAAATTTCAATATTCTATTATATTTTATTGATAAGAACTTCAAATATCTTTATTTTTTGCATAGTAATTATGATAATGTAATAAAAAGTCAGTCCTACCTTAGGAAGATTGTCAGACAATTTCATCGGTATAAATCGAACCCACCATCTTCATGTGTGCGGTACTCTGCCAACTAACTGATTCACGTTGTCCTTCTGCAACAAATAAAAATATCAATTGATTTGTAAATATTTAACATTTTTATCCCTTATTTTAGTCACTCCCTCAAGTATGTCCAACCCTACCAAAATTTGATTATTTCGGAAATAATTACAGTGATTGACATTTTCACCTTTAAAATTAACCCCCTAAAAGTAGTACAAATGTTGTAAGCGGTAGTTGCAGACATTGCGCACACGGCTGCAACTGCAATCAAGGTGTAATCACGGAAAACGGTTGTCAGAAGCGAGGGTCAGCGGCTAGTGAAGGGGCGCGAAAGGTGAACAAGTCAGGTGCGATTCAAACGAACTTAACTCTTCGGCGACATCTCCCTCGCATCGGTAAGCGCGTGCATCTGTCCGCGCACATTTTACGCGTGTGAACAAAAACAATGCCATATGGCACAAGCTTACTCTGTTTGCATTTTAATTCTTGTAACGGCCAACTAATTTTTCGATCTTTATGATAAACTACCCCAAAAATCAGGACTGGTGGTGTGTGGTTATAGATTCTATTTTCATTTCCTTTTTCCTACTTTAGTTTTGTGGCAAACAAAATTCAATCAAAAATTTGTAATTTGGCATGTAACGATTCCAATTGTGAATTGGTTCTGTATTGTTATAACAAATTAAAGGCCGTTATAAAGCAGATTTAGATATATAGGAAGTTAGGAAAGGAGGATACAATATAAGCAAAGGGTCATGTATGAGGACGCAGGTTGCGAACTAGGAAGTGAACCAGTTGGTGGTGCCTTATGGCACTTGTTCCAGTCGGTTCACTCCTGTTGGCAAGTTCCCATCGTCGTTCATGTTCACTGATGCCTCCGTTTATGCTAAGTTTAACCGTCTTAATTAAATTTACACCTGTTTTAACGTCTATTACAGTCGCATTAATCAAATATGAGTTGGCAAATTGATGACTTCAATTGTTTTGGTGTCAACACGAGACAGCAAATTTAAGATAAAGCAGTTCGAAAGTAGACACTTATATAAACTTTAGCGTCGTTATAATTTGTTTAATTTTTTATTGTAACATTGATTACTTGTATTTCTGATAAGTACTAGTGTTATGTTTCTTTTTTAATGTTATGTCCTTCCATTTATAATTATAAATGTTGCGGTACATTGTTAGTCAGCAGTGGACACACTCGAGTAAATATATACCCCTCCAATTTTCCTAAACAACCCCGGTGTTGTGCACTTGACTCGGTTGTATTATTGGCCTGCATATGCCGCATATATATACCATCGAGTTGTATGTCGCAACACGTTGTGATTATTATCATCGGACGGTGGTGTACTCGCGGTTGACTTTTCCGACTACGATTCATTCCAAGCGCGTCTTCAGTCTCGAATAGTGGTTATTAGAATTACTACTAGTGATCATATTGTAGGTACTCAATTTTCAAAATTTGTAGCGAATAAAATAAAAGTGAGCTTTTTATAAAAGTTTGTGATTTAATTTTTGCAGCGTCCCAACATAGTGGCATCGCTGAAGAAGACGAGGACGCTGAGTCAAGGTGCTGTGTCTGTGATCAGCCTTTCACCGATATCGAAAAGTAAGTTTTTCTAAAATTTATTATTTTGCCCAAATTCAATTAAAAAGTCACGCTTTGGTCATGCATGTTCTAAATTTAGAAATTTCTTATATTGGTCCCTTAGTCCTTCTAGATTTTTTTCTGAATTAAAATCATGCATGGTAGAGTATCCCAAAGTACTAAATAAGCAAACAATGAAAACAATTGTGGCAAACGCCACATATGAAGAGTACAAGTAATCTGAATAATTGATGAGCATTTACCGATAATTATTCCCGCATTTACGACGCCATCCCCGCACTTCTTGCGTGGAGCCATCGTTGTCATTTGTTATCGCATGCCGGTGATCAGCTCTTCGACGAGTCGAGCGACAAATGTCCAAACAGACACGAAAAATGTGAGCGCATGAAGAAATTAATAATTAATACCGCGTAAATAGAGCAAAAACTCAAACCGAACAATGTCGATTGATGCTTATCACACTACTAGAGACGCATTGAAACCGTTAAATTTTCAAATGTGTGTTACTACATGCCACTGGGGATGCTTCGACAACACAATTATTGTTTTTGTTTCACGCGAAACAAAACGGGGGAATATAATTTTGTGAACAAGGGCAAATATCACCTTTTCACTTTAATCATCAACATTAATTTCCAAAATGTATTTAGCCTTGTTCTATGATATTAATTCTTATTATTAGCCCTGAAAAGAATCATAATTTCAAAATTATAAAAGTGCCTCGACACAGACAACAAATAACAAATAGGCAGTGGTGTTTTTCTTAGCGATTTTTATAACAAAAGTGGCAATTAATTAATTATTCAGCGGATTCTCCAGCCGAAACGAATGGAACAATGGAAATATGTATACGATTCAACATTTATACTCGCGTATATGATAGGGGCGGTTGCGTTCTCGCGTTGTGCTCAGTTACTTAATAATTCATATCAAAATGACACTTTATTAACCCGTAGAACGCGGACATTGAGTGCCAAGCGTAGAAAAAAAAAGGCATCAATAATACCCTCGTCGAGCGCGTTTCATGCTTTTATAAGCAGTCATCAAATCCTTTCCGTACTCATCAGAACTCATTAAGCTATAGTTGATGTATCGCACTTATAACTTAGTGCATTTGTGAAATATTCAAATCAAAAATTATCATCAAATCAATAAATATTCATATCAAATGTTAGTCATTGTATGATAATTGTTTAACCAGGTTTAATACTAATAAGTAATTTTTTTTATAGATTGGATGAGCATTTAATTCAAAAACATAGTTATCGCCGTGACGAATTCCGTTGCGACTTCTGCCCAAAGGCATATGCCTATAAACCTTGCCTCATTCGACATCGTTCAATTGTACATGGCGAACATCGAAAATATCCTTGCGAAAATTGTTCAAAGGTAATACCAACCATTACCTCAATGTATATCATCATCATCATTAAAAGTATACTATATTAACATTATTAATAATTAATAATTGTAGGTTTTTACGGATCCCAGCAATCTCCAACGACATATCCGAACGCACCACGTAGGCGCAAGATCGCATACGTGTCCAGATTGTGCCAAAACATTTGGCACTTCTTCAGGTCTGAAACAGCATATGCACATCCACTCCAGTGTAAAACCTTTCCAGTGTGAGGTGTGCTTCAAATCCTACACCCAATTTTCGAATCTGTGCAGACATAAACGTATGCACGCGAATTGTCGCATGCAGATGAAGTGCGGCAAGTGCAGACAGAACTTCTCTACACCCACCTCATTACAGAAGCACAGAAGATTCTGTGATTCCACACCGCCACTACAACCTCAAACTCAGAAAAACCTGCCAGCAGGAGTTGGCGTCAACCAAATGAATCAAAACATAATCTACACACGTCCCCCAGGTGTCTACTTCCCCTATCCTCCATACCCAGTGTCCGGGCAGGAGTTTAAATGGCCGGGAGGACAAACTGCTGGTCAATGGGCTGGCCAATTGGGTCAATTCTACCAAGGATTTAACCCAGCTCTATTGCTCAATAACCCTTCGCTCTTGAGCAAATTACAAGCATGTCACTGGAACTCTGGACAAAAGCCCAAATTGGATGGAGAAATTCAACAATCAGCGAAGAAGATCAAAACTACTAATGACGAAACCCCACTTAGAAGCCCCAAAGAGGTAAAAATCAAAGAAGAAGATGATTGTCCCAAGGACCTTTCTTCGAAATCATTTAACAATGTTACCTTAACCACCGACGACGAGGAAAAGGAGAAAGATAAAGAAGAAAAGCCGTTAGATTTAAGTTGGAAGAAAATTGAAGTCCAGGAGGAAAAGGAAGTTCCGAAATGGCCAGAACCTCAGATCACTTCTGAACGCGAGAACCTTCCCGACGAAAAGACTTCTTCCATAAAGCGCGATGCAGAATTCGATCGAGAGAAATTCGATTCCCTTCCAACTCTGTTCAATCCTAGACCTGTGCATCCAATGCTGTTGGACTTCTACCGGCCGCATTTTTCATTCTCTTCTTCATCTACTGGTGAGCGCCTCATGACACCAACTTTTCCTCCGAGAATGCAGCCGTTGCCACATATGCCTGCTGCCCAAAACCGTCTGGACATTCTGAGACCCACTTTCCACCATCTTACCTCACCGCCATTGCCACCATCGCATGGTCATGCACACTCTCAGCTTCCTGCAAACGCTTTTGGCAGTTTGTCTTCTGGTACCAAAGTCAAGGACCGTTATCCGTGCAAATTTTGCGGAAAGTTATTTCCACGTTCTGCAAACCTCACACGTCACCTGCGCACACATACAGGTGAGCAACCCTACAAGTGTCGTTATTGCGAGCGATCCTTCAGCATCTCATCCAATCTCCAACGCCACGTCCGCAATATTCACAATAAAGAAAAGCCCTTTAAATGTCCTTTATGTGAACGTTGCTTTGGCCAGCAGACAAATCTTGATCGTCATTTAAAGAAACACGAAGCTGATGAATCTGGTGTTTCACTAGCAGATTCCCCTGGATCCAGTACTGAAAACGATCGTGAGGAAACTGAGAGGGAAGATGCATTTGAGGAAATCAGAAGCTTTATGGGGAAAATCACTGGTGGGCACGAGAGTTTCCGTTTGTATACTCCACCTGATCATCATCAACTTATCGATGTTGTGGGAAGGGACGACAACGAAAATGTTGATAAAGAAGATAGGTCTATGGAAGAAGATGAGGAGAGCTACGATTCTCCTATTGAGGAGTCTTCCAAGTTTAGGTCTAATAGCCTGCCACGAGAGGATAACTTCAAGAAAACTGAGAACTTGGACGCTATGATTATCAACAACAATGGACCTTTGACAAACACCATTGCAACTAGATAGACTCATTGATCTATTTTAATTGCACGTTTATTATAGTTTACTATACGTATCAAATGTATATAGTTTGTTTTTTATACACCATGGGACACTAAACACGAATGGAGGATGAAAAGTTGAACCTTAATGCACTGTTTATTACATATATAACGTTGCTTTGTAAATACATTGAAATATGAATTAATTATGAATGATAAATACATATTGATAATTGTTGTTTACGTTAAATGACGTATCACATTAGATCACAAGTACACTGACAGTGTGCAATTTAGTCTATAAAGAATAATCGCTAACGTGTGGCGACATTTTAGTTAAGAAGTTCCTACTTATCACGACAGCGAATTGCTATCAATAATAATTATTTAATAATTATAACGAAAGCGCAGGAGTACTTAATATATAAATATATAAAGATATGATAAATAACAAATAAGAACAATCGAATTATGTAAAAAATTGTAGAACTATGAGAAAATCACGTACGCATTTAGTAATGTAAGGATACCAATTAAATTTTTAAAATTTAGGAGTGAAACAAGTTGTAAAAGAGATCAATATGCTTTAATGAGTTGTAGTTTTTAAAAGATGTAATTTGATTGCTACTTTTCTTTATTATGCCTTCTTTTTAAGACTCGTCGTAATGTTTGCCAGAAATATATTTATTTTTATTTTTTCGAACTTTGTTTTTTACTTTGTTTATTGTATTGTAAAGGCTTTAGAAAATTTTATATTTTATTCACATTTTATGCATTTGTTAAACATCAATTGAAAACAATTTCAATTGGAGCTTGGAAGATGATTGAAATAAGTAATTATTTAAACAAGTTCACTTTCAGCTGTAAATATCTTTATTATTATAAGTATCCATTTTATTCAACTTAAATCTTCTAAACTAACAACCGCTCAATATAATAATACTTAACTTACTTACAATTCCACGATTCCAACAACTTCTAGCATCAATTAAAGCGCCAACAAAATCAGAATTAGCTTTCTTACAATATGAAATTGATGAAATTGACCACGAATTGCAAAAATCTTTCACTGGATTTTCAAAAGGAGAAATGTAGAAATTACGTACCTTACTAAGTCATTGAACACATATTAAAACTAATTACAAAACACACACTAATTAATGCTTAATTAAATTAAATGAACTTTCAATATAATAATGACTTAATCAAATATTATAAACATTATTATTGAATTATTATGGAATAAATAAACAAATTATTATTAAATGGCTCATAGCATTTTTTTGAACGAATAAAAAACTTCCAGAGCAAAGAGACAAACAAAAAACAAAAATTGTTGTTTCTTTAACATCTTTGTGTTTGTTATGGCGGCGATAGTTATGTAGATATATAAATAAATAGGTATGTAAAGAGACAAATCATTCTAAGAAGATAATGGTATGAATGGTTGGTATAGCAATTGAATTCGTTTGCCAGTTCAATTGTAGCACTTATGCAATTATCTGGATTCAGAATTAAAATATACATTGATTGCGCAGTGCCAACATGCGGAGGACAATCGACCAGTCTTCGCGACTCATTCTGCGAATTAAAGCAACCGCGTGCTTCGAGCTAAATGTCACTGGCTACATTTTTCTTCTTCCTCTTTCGTCATCAACTTATGTTGCATATATGTAAATGTGATCTATAAATAAACAAATTGCGAATTATCGCCATGCCACAAAGTACTTGCTTTACTTAGATTTAGATATGGGTATGGATATAAGCTATTGGCAGGCAATCTTTTACAAATTTTGTAAAGATAGGAATGTAATGGTGTTGGTGTAATTTCTTCATAAGACTGGGGAAAGTGACGACAACCAAGTGGATTCCTGATAGCAAAGAAAATGTGACAATGTCCACAGGTAAATTACCCGAAGTAAGAATAGGCAAGATGTCGATGGCAATCTTAATTGCGCGCTGTTTGCGTATTGTTGGTGCGATTTTCATGGATATGGCGATTGCTTATTGGCACATTTGAATGCAGAGCAAGTAACGTGTAGGCCAACATCGGCCAAAAAAGAGGAAGAGATGCAGAGATAAGCGCCCGTGAAAACGTGGCCAGTGCTTATACTTAGTTAGCACTCGACAAGCGCACCGCTCGTAAAATTTGCATCAACTGAACTTTTCAATCAAGTAGGTACGCGATTACAGACTGCCATGAATCGCCATCATAGCGTCGGCGACGACATCGGATCGGGGCGCTGGCAAGTAAGAATTAGATCCGGATCGACACTGCATGTCGCTATTGTTCAATACCTGCGCGGGGCAGCAGAAGAGTTTCCTTGGCACAATTAGAATTACCATTGATGCTGTCTCAGCGTTAATAACCGAGACAACATGTTGCAACAAGTACCGGGCTAAATTGATTCTTTCATTTAGGCTACACAAAGAGATAAATAATGAACGTACTCGTGTGTTTTTCTTTACTCGATAGTACGGTAATGTGCCTTATTTGGTTACCTTCGAGTAGCTCAGAAAGCAGAGCGGATGGCACTCTGTTCTTTCTCTGTTGCAGTAAAATCTATTTGAATTTGAGCAAGTCGGCTGGCTATCTAATGCAAGCGAATGCCCCACACACAAACGCAAAATAAAATAGTGATACTCGATCTATTAGGTGAGCATAGTGAGCGAACCACACCCAATTGTTGTTAGCCGCTTCTCTTCGCGATCGGCGACTCGTCGACCTACAATAATATGACATGCAACACTAGTTTTTTTCTTCTCGTCTTTTCTTCTTTGCTTAGTTTAGTTGTGGCCGCACACGCGCCGACTTCTTTTGCACAATGCCTACGCCTCGCTACCATTAAATATCATATTTAATGTCGTGACATGTCTACGGCTCATCGTCGAAACGTGTCGATTTATGACTACTCTTGCTCGATAAATTATGACAATGTACAAAAACCTTCCCAGATTCTTCTGCCAACTTTACCTTTCTAAATCACTGAAGATACTCTACAAATTTTGAAGATATCACTGTCCAGAGATCTTGGAGGTCTGCTGAGCAGTTCCTCTCGACATTGAAGATCTCTGAAGATTCAATATAAACAACCAATGTTTAATTGTGATTTAATTCAATCACAAGAAAAACAAAAGCTACACAATAAACAGAAGCTGCATTTTGGTCGCGATCAAAAGCAAACAATCACGCTACCATCTCATTATATCGGGCAATCATGGTAGAGCAGCAACAGCAACCGCGGATTAGAAGGTAGTCATAATAAATTGAACGACTTCATAAATCTATCATCCGCGAGTGCCAGTTGCGGGGGCCGCGGCGTCGAATCAGGGCCGTTGGTCGCCGTCGCCGCAGGCCAAGGCGTAGTCCATGCCGCCGAGCACTTTCCTCGCAAGATTTGCATCGGGTGCAACTTCTGCGAGCATAGAGCATATTGCATAGAAGAAATCGCCAAGTTATACCCTTCACTTTATAGCTTAAGTCAGTTAGCAAACTAGCAAAGTCAACTAACGGAGCGGCGGATAAGCAATAGACATAATACTACACTAAAGTAAACTAAGCTAATAATAATAACAATAACAAATGCATAACTATGCCCAATCAGCAATTATGTACAGCTAATGCGCTTCAGCAGATTTAATTAATTATTAACAATAAGACAATGTCTTTGTTGTTGCATCATATTTATCTGCTTGAAAGGAAATTCCATGTTTGGACATCAATACCTATCAACTTTGCGGAAAACCGTGCAAAATTTTGTTAAATGTTAGCCATTGTTCTACTACTAAAACTTTCTTTATCTTGAGTTAACTAATTAAGGTTTTTGTTAACTACGAATAAATTAGAAGTTATGGCTTGTTAAGATATCACATCTTATATAGACAACCCAATAATTTTACTAAAGTGCATAGGGTTGAATACTGATCATGCTGCCGCCATTTTGTCTATACAAAGTAACAGTGGAAAGGTTAGTAATATAGAGTTTGATAAAATTAAAAATAAATTTTCAAGTTTACACCCAAAGGAACATTGCAGAGTATTATAGACTAAACAAGTAGATTGAGTATCTTTGATTGGTAATTAGATTACTCAAAATATTGAGATCACAAGTTGTTTGTTGTGTATCAAAATGACCTCGTTTCGCACTCGTCCCTGTTATTTCAATTTAATGCTAGTTAGACAGTCATTTGTTTCAATCGATTGCTGAAGGAATAATGCAATTTTGTAAACGCACATCTAACGAAATCAAGGTTTAATCGGGCGGTCGTTTTTTCAAGCGAATTAGCGATAAAAACAAAATCACCGCGATTGTACGCGCATCGACGAAGGAACGAGTCAATGAAGTCTGAACAATAAGCGCGCAAAAAGATTGGAGCGTACAAAAACAACAATAAGAATGATCGCATGAAGCGAAAGTGACATAGAAATACTAGGCTATGACGAGCTCACGTTATGCTTGATCAAAAATCGCGGCAAAAAAGCACCTCAAAGCTGATGTGTTGTCGCAACAGCGTTTTTGTTTTCGGCGTAAATTTCTTGTCATCGACGATCCGTTCATCCGTCAATGCGTTAATGACAAACCTTCTGGTTGTCCTCTTCGCCTTCCACAAATAAAATTACTAAGCGGAATTTTGCCGCAATTTGTTACTGTGATTAATTTCATGTTTAATGTATGTCTAATCCTACGTTTAATTCGCTGAGTTTCAATTTCTTGTCGTTCGGTTTCATTTCCCTCGCTCGCCTGCAATTTGCATCTTTGTTATCTGATTAGCGGTTGCACTACTATGCATTTATGTGATTTGAATATGATATGAATATGAAATCGAGAGTTTGTAAGGAAAAGCATGCGCGGAAACCAGCACCGGATGTGAAACTCGTCATTGGTTGCCGCCCATGCAAAAAGACGATCGCCGCCGCCGGCTATGTTGATAATTAATGGCATCGCAACTATAATATCACACAACATTAGCTATGCTCTTGTTTCTTTACTCATAGACTATTTTAGATTGGGCAGGACAACGTTGATGGGTTCTGTCCATCAGTGGTCAATACGTTGGTGCCTATTGCTTTACGTAAAGTGCCCGTTAGAATTCCGCTCTAGATTAAAATGACTTTCGATTTTCGTCAAATATGGCCAGCGGACATATGATATTCTCTCTAGTTTATTATTTTAATTCAATTCTGTTGTTTTAGAATTGCGTTGGTTTTAATTTTCGACTTCTTGATTGATGATTTTGGGAAGGGACAAAATTGGAAGAAATAGGAATCAGTTCCAGAACTCAACGAATGGTATCTTTAAAAAGTGCATGTAACTGGTTTTTGTAGTGACCTATGGCGAATATGAATTTGTTACATTTAAGCCCTTTAAATTCAAATTTTGGCATTTTATATGCCGCTGCCATGTCTAGGTCCTAGGTTTCTGCCATCAAGGTGATCTTCTATGCCTTGCCATTGATTTTGGCCTCCAGATATAGAAAAACCAAATTTCTAGATAGAGTGCTCTATAAGAGCAAATTTGGCGAGAGCCTCATAGTTCCTGTACTGGTGAAAATTTTGAAAGTAGCCTTTTATAAATTTCCTCCCAAAAAACTAAATTACAATTAAAATGATTATTGTGATTATTGAGAATAAAGTGAGCAATTTAAATCTATTAGAACATTGTTGCGTGAAAGAAGTGGAAGTTATATGAAAAATATCAATCTATTACAAAGTCGGCGAAAAAAATTAAGAAATCAATTCATCAAGTGAAAGTATAGATTTTAATATATTTTTGACAGGCGCACTAGGCAGCAGATTGTTATCTGCCGTTATGTTTTGTCTTTCACGCTCGGAGAGCAGACGCACGAAGAACCACTCCAATTTAAATATATTCGACATTTTTCGCCTTTCGGAATACTGTTAGACATAAGTTCGAAGTAAACTAAGACTAAGTACAGTATAATCGGTTTATTACGAGAGTGCTGCGACTAATCCAGATTCGATGCTGGCGAATTATCCTATCCGCATTCAGCGATTTCGTCGCTCGTAAACACACGGAGGAAAAGCAATTACGCGCGAGAGGCTACTGGTCTCGATGCAGGACACGCGCGCTCATTAAAAGACATCATTAACTAGCTATCTGCGATATATGAGCATGGGCGTAAACAGTCAGCTCTTAAAATCGTAAATAAATAAATGTTCAAATATGAAAATCACAAATTGTAAATAACATAAAAGTAATTTTTATTGCAACACGTTGCAATTAAAATCGTAGGATCTCTTTGTTGCAGGGAGATAGAGGTAGGTACTAGTGATTTGCACCAGCGATAAATCTCGATGTACTTATATGAGCATATTAACCGCTAATAAAGAACAATGGCATAACGTTTAGACTGATTTTCCATGCTTTTCCTTCAGTGTGCAAAGATGACATTTCCTTATAAACCCATGAGCATGACACCAGTGCGTAGTAATTGAAACCGCCCGAACGAAACAGTTGCATAATATTGATTGCGCGTCGATTATTCGATATGAATTCAGCTTTGTTTCTTAAAGCAGCGACAGTCAGTGAGGTGAAGGGACGCAAGTCAGAGCCTCGTAAGCGATTTCTTCGGCGGTTTGCGCCAAGTGATCGACGCATGGCAGCCGATGCAAATCGCGAGGAAAGCGCTCAGCGGCATGGACTACGCCCTGGCCTACGGCGACGGCCCCCGCACGATGTAAGTCGCGCACTAGCACTCGCGGATGATAGATTTATGAAGTCGTTCAATTTATTATGACTACCTTCTATTTCGTGCCCGTTGCATTCGCTTCTGGCTTTATTAATTGATTATATCTACCTCCAAAACTGCAGCTTCTGTTTCGGAACACTACGTTCCACCACCACCTTCATTTTTGTAACTTCATTTATTAGCTAATCACAATGATAAAAGAAGGGCAGAAAAAATGGTATTGGCATGTCATATTGTAGGTCGACGAGTTGAAGAGAAGAGAAGCGGCTAACAACAATTGGGTGTGGTTCGCTCATTGCGCGCTCGTCTAATAGATCCACTATCGCTAAGCGTGTGTGGAGTTAGAATTAGACGCGCTATTCAAATAGCTGCTGCCCAGTAATGCAAGTCTTACTGCGGAGTGCCATCCGCGGGTATAAACTATTATAGATAGATAGACAACTAGTCCACTTCTTGAGCTACTTCTCTTAGCAACAAATTGCGCAAAAGTCGCTGCTTGTATTGAGCAACATCAAATTTTGGCCGTGGCCAACTCGCTAGCTTTGAAGCTTTATACAATTAATCTAAGTTTCCGCATGACTTCGCTGAAAGCTGATCGAATTTATAACAAAGCCTGGTATTCTTAGAATCGCCTTAAAAGATTTACAATTTATATCATTAAGAGAATAAAATAGTATTTAGAAAATCATGGGAGGGGATTTTTGCAGTTGTTTGCAAAAACATATCAGAGGACTGCAAGCAGGGTAGGTACCTCTGATGGGCCTATATGTGGGACTACTGGATTATATCTCAATATTGTAAAACAATGTGAATTTTATAAATTTCAGATTATCTGACAACTTTGAACTTATCTTCCTGAATCTGTCTTATCGATTCGCACTCTTTTAGGTTAAGATACAGAGATAGGCCTACACATTGTTGGTTCTGCATTGAAATGTGCCAATAAGCAATCACCATATCCATGAACATCGCAGCTACAAAATGCAAATACCATACAATTAAGATTACCATCGACATGTTGCTCATTCCAATTTATCACAAGCCATATTCAATTTTAGCAGAGAATTTGGCACAAAATAATAGGAATAATTAATTAGCAAACAGGTAGCGATGCTATACCTGTATTTATAGAGCATAGATTTGCATACATGCAACATGAGCCGATGACGAAAGAGGAAGAAGAAAAATGTGCTGGTGACATTTAGGATCGGTGCAGCCAGCGCGAGACTGCAATTCGCGGAACAGAACCAGTTGGAGTCTTGAATACTGTTAGCAATTGTCCTCCGCGTGCCCGCAGCGCCAAACAAATGCTCTCCTAATCGCAGCCCAACATGATAGCATAATTGCATTTACAATTGCAATCCGCGATTCTAATTGAAAGATTCAGGCGCAGTGTGTGCTCTCTATACGCTTCCTTCTTATTGCACGTATTTCACTTTTCATCGCTGGCTGCACTAAGTGGAGTCACAACATGTGAGGACACGTGAACGCTATGCAATCAATGATGAAGGAAAAAGCATTTTCTCTTTTCCCGCATCGCAACTGCGGCTGCGGTCAGTGCAAGCAGCCGCGGTGCAATAACCGTAGCAACACCTACAACTTTTCAACGTTTTTCTATCTCCGCGCGCGCGGACGACTTGTCGATGCCGATGTTGCAACTTGGGCTGCTCGAATGCTCCGGTATAAATTGCAATGCAGTAAGAAATGCAAAGTGTGGCAACGGACAAGCTGCATGGCATAACTTATGTGGTACGCCTTTTCTATTTCTCGAATACTGCTGCTGCTGCTGCTGCGCCGAAAACGCGAAACGCCTAGTTTTATCACCTTTTTCGCGTCGGCTTTGCGAATGTAATGCTGCCTTCAATATATTACTAAACGCCGCGTTGTGATACAAATACGTACAACATACTACTCACTTGTTGTTACACTTATTTCTTCACGATTCCAATTTAAAAAAAAAACTGCAGCTTCGTTGCAGTTGCAGCAGTTTGCAGTTGGTTACTGATTGGGTCTTGGTGATTTGTTACTACAAGCTTTTATCATGAGCCAATATAAATTTACCTACATTTGACATGTTTGCCCACCCTAAATATCCCAAGCCAAAACTTTGGCACTTTGATCCAACTCTGCAGCAGAGTTGCACACCATGTAAGTAAACAGTACTTTAAAAGAATATTGCCTTCCTCAAAGTTGCATTGCTTTTCTCCACAAACTTACGTACGTAAAGAATATTCGCTTTGATTCAGATTAGCTTCAGAAACGAGTCTAGTTCTTTGCTAGTAGCTAAGAAAGATGAAGAGGAAGGAAAAGTGCCGAGCCCAGTTGTGCATGGACACATTTCGTAGATAAAAGCTAACATAAAGCGAGCGTGCGGGCAAAATAATAAATGAGAGAGAATATCGAACGACTGCTGGCCATATTTGACGAAAATCGAAAGTCATTTTAAACTGGAGCAGAATTCTAACGGCTGTTCCGCGTAGCGTCGTCAACCGCCAACGAGCACTCTGACATGCCAACCGCCACTGGACATCTCCATCTCTCCATTCTTTCATTATTTACTCACTTTGCAGTAAGAACTCAGTAAATCTCAACAAACAAACTACAGTGTGGACATAAATACTTTCCTTGGTGTTGATGCTGTCAATTTTGACAGCACCACCGGTGGCGGCGATAGCTTTTGTTTTCCTATTTGAAAGGTATCAAAATCTGGTAATGCAGAATTAGGACCAACAGGGCAATTATATTATTTTGAGATCTTTTATATTAGCATAATTTGGAGTGAAGTAACTGTGCGAAAATTGTAGCTCTGCAATCTGCACCGCTTTGTCAATGTTCATGCAAATCTCAAACAATGGCAACATCAGGTGGACGATGAGTAATGTAATGATTATGACGATGATGAATTACGTTTTATTCCAGTTGCTAATCATGTTTATTCGTCTTGATGGCTTGCTCATTGTCTTTGGGATTGGAATGATTTACTTTCGGTTTTGTTGGTTCATACATTTATTATACTTATTATTATTAGCTAGCTCTTTTTGTCAACTCATTATGTTATGATACTAAAGAGTTTTAAATGACTAGATTATTAAATATTCTTCAAAACATTTTAAACATTGTGCTAGTTTGGAAAGTGCCTCCACTAATTTAGCGTCGTGCAATAAAAGAATTTTGGTACTAGTCTGGAAAGTGCCTGGTTCAAGGTTGGTAAATAGCATTTTCTTTACTACTCCAAAGAAAAAACATTAAAAATTATTCCATTTCTAAATACAATTAATCTAAACATAAAACAAATTGATTCCTATTCTCCTGACCAGTTCTGATTATCACTTGACAGAATCACTCTACAAAGTTTTTTGTTCGAAATATAATAAATGGCAGCAGAAATAAATTCTTAAAATTTTTATCACCAGACAAAAGCAAATGAACAAAAGCAAGGATTAGGTGAGATTTGGATATTGGCTTAATTAATGATGTTCGATCAATCAAAAATCCATTGTTCTTCAATACATTGCATCCTCAACGTTTCTAACTGCAAATTGGTGGTTCTAGCAGCGTGATTTTGATGCTATTGAATACGCATATTTTGGAGCCTGGCTCGAAAATAGAAATCTTTTCAGCTCTTTTATTGTATCTGGTTCATTAGTTATAGGTGGCTTACTTACTTACAAACTACGTATATTTTCGGCGTGCTTCGCTGCACTTCACCGTTCGATTCGCTCTTGCTTTTTTCATCTTCTATCGAACGCGCGTCGATAGATACATATCATTACGAAGACATTTTATGTATGGCTAGATTCGAATCGTCCGCTCGCCGGTTTTGAAAATTGCCAAAAGCAACGCGTTAAAAATGGCATAACAATAGATTATTATTAGTAATGGTCCTAGAGTGCTCATTATTATCAGCCATATTTATTGCTTCTAGTTTCAATGCTTAGACCAATGATTTCGACTTGCTAGGGAAACACTAAATTGATGAAGATAATACATGATGCAAACGAAGCCTCTAGCCACTTTTCGATTTTATTTATTTCGTGCAAATTAATATGCAAAGTAATAACTCGTTATGCCAACATTTTATTTATTTGCTTAATGTAATATCAAAACTTTTGGCAATTAACAACTCTATATAAAACATTGATTCTAAGATTTGATCTTTGGAAAGCGTCAATTGTCATCGGTGAAAAGCGTTCTTACCAATGTTCGCAAGCGTTCAAAATCAACGGATGAACAGACAAAAAATGCTACGCGCCAAAACAAAAAGCCCTGATCGGGATTTCAACAACGATTCTTGTACGTCGTCGCTTGTTCGCTAAGTTTTTGCTGTAATTTTCAATCGAGCATAACGTAATCTCGTCATAGGCTAGTGTTTCTATGTCACTTTCGCTTCGTGCACTTTTTATTGTTATTTTTCTGTGTAGATTCGCGGTTTGGTTAAACTTCATTGAGTCGTCCGATTTCATTTTTATCTGCAATTCGCACGAAAAACTAACTATCGATCAAACGTCAAACCTTGGTGTTGATGTGTGCGTGTGTCTTGTTTGTGCTCTAAAAATTGTTTTGCCAACGAACCAAATGAAATGATTAAAGAAGTGCTAATGGTAGAGAGGTGTGATCGAGGTCACTTGCTACCACAGCTTAATTATATTTATATATTATATGTGTTTATATAGTTTTTATATAGTTATAGTTTTATTTAGAAATATGGAAGAGAAGTGAACGCCCTTTTTATATTTAATATTTACAAAGTTGACTTTGCAACTGTTGTTTTCGTAATCTGTTGCAGCACGAACGATTGCTGAGATGTCTAGTTGGGCTAAGCTTCTGGTTTAGACATTTTGAGGTTGCTGTGGATATATTTTAGGCAACCTTTATAAAATGTCATAATCTTTCTTATTTTATCATGACTAAAATCGCAAAAGATTAGTTAATAACTACTAAAGTTAATCAAAATTAGCAAAACGCATGAACCTCTAGACTCCGTGAGTCATGCTAGCCCGTGTACGTGAGGGTGCACTCACTGATACATGCAAACTTACAAACTGTAGAACAATGCTTGGCATCTAGCGACGCAAGTGAATATCTTGTGACTTCTTCAAACTAGTAGAGTAGAAAGAGCAACTAATGAACATGAGTAATTTCGGTTGGCTTTAAATAATTAAAATATAAAACTGGACAATTTTTATGTGTGGACCTGTCGTGTAATAAAAAGTGATTGGATAATAATTTATAATCCTCATGAGAAACACGTCAAAATGCAGCTACTACACTTTTGTCAGATGAATAATTTCAACAAATTATACAAAGCCAGTTGACTTAGTAGCTGTTGATTGCAATTGCTAGTAGCTAGTAGAGGTTGTTCTCTGCATCATATTAACTCAATGAAATATTCTTGTAAGGCAAGTAAGGTAAGTCTGTTACTAACGCGATGCCGCTTTCAACGTGTTAGATAAGAAAGACACAAAGACAATTGAAACAAAGCCGCCGCCGAATAAGTCCACATTGCCTTAATAACAATTTTTGCGTTATGATTACGCGCAGATGTGGTTTGCACGGCTATATACGTGCAAGTCGGTGACATTTAAGTCGCTCGCTGCAAGGAATCAGGATAAAGTGCAAAAGCGAGTTTGATGCATTGTGTGAGAGTTGACTCACACGCAGACCAAACGGTTGCACGTGCATCGACTGACTGTACGACTTCTGGATTAAGTTAAAGTACAAAGATTAATTATTTCTACAAAACAAATAAACTATTACATGACTTTTATCTCGTTTGAAAGTATCATCCAGCCAATTTAATTTAATCAAATTTAATGAAATCAAACGTTTTCATTTTTAGTGCTTTTATTTAAATTTTATAATGTCAGAAAGAAATAAAAACACGTGCACATCGTTAAAGAATCAATACAACACATAGGCATCAATAAGTAAGTATAAAAAATGCGTGAGAAAATTTCACGAACGACGAGCAACAACTGGTGACCGAGAGTCGAGTCGTCTTGAAGAAGAAGACCAGTCTGACCTTTACCGAAATACGAAAAGTGGTCAGTCTCGCATGCATCTCGCAGGATGCAACTCACGCCGACGTAACGTAGGTCATTTTCATCATACGTAACAATCGGCCGAGGACGAAGACGAGGCGATGCCCGCAAGAAGATGCGAGTTGGACACGATCCGAACGAGTTGGACTTACTTACCAGTTAAGTAACGAAAAGTGCGCGTAAAAAAAGCAACGACAGAGGATGACCAGATGCTCGCGGTGGCATTACGTGAATGCACCGAAATGCACTCATTCAATGGCTTCGCTTGTCAGATGGAAAAGTAAAAGCCAAAAATGCGAAGGCGAAAGGAAAAGTTATCTTCTTACGAGATGCAATTTTGGGTGTTGCTCTACATTTTCGGATGTGAAAACCCATGATAATGTTAATGTAATGTAAATTTTTAGTATTAATTTAATGGTTTTGTGATCTTCTCTTGATAAATTAAATTGATCTCGAATTCGTTTTATTTAACGTGCCAATAAAATATTTTTTACGTGCCTGGGTCGGAAAGCGCTGTTTTCTAGTCCAGTGCGGTAATTAGATCTTTTCAGCATTAGTTTTCAAATTACTACTTTACACACATAAATTGAGTTTATTTTAAAGAAGATAAATTTAAATATGAAGTATGATTTATTTGCAAAGATATTGCAGCACTAGGGTCGAAAACGCCACTTTTCAGTGCTAGCGCTAAATTTGCCCTTTTTTCCCAAACAAATTGAGTAAATTTGAAGCAAGATAAATTAACAAGCATAATTTGAATTATCATAAACTAAAGTCGTTTTCTAATTTCAATTGGAGCTGTCGTCTCGGAAATTTCTAATTACACGATACTCATCCGATTTTCGTGCGTTGAGCGCGCGCGATCATGTCTGATGGGCTGCTCTCGTTTTTACACTCACTTGGAGTAATATAACGTAACAACATCCGATACAGAATAAAATAAATAACTCATAAATAAATAAATAACTCTATCTGCATGCGAGCTATAATTCCGTAATAAATGAAGCGTGTGCGGCGTGTCCGCTGGCCAAACGCGAACCGAGTGGATGTGTCACTTTCACTAAGAGCTCTGCTTCGCATTACGGCCATATCAGAGCAGAGTAACAACACGAAGTTCAGCAATATATCAGCTTCATACAACTACTACAAATAAGCAACACTAAGAAATTTTCAAATATCTTTTCTTATCTCTTTATCAAAAAAAATCTTTCCGTTTAATTACCTACTCATACGTAGGATACATTCGAAAAAAATATTACAATAACTCCATCATATAGAATATAAAATTGAAACATTTTAAAAGGCAATTTTAAAAAATTTGTACGTTCATTGTATCTTTTTGTGGTGATAGCAAATTCTCTTATACAGTCAAACAAAAACACAACAGCTTCTTGGAGACTTAAGAATTCACTATCCATTAATGGATTGACTTAATTGCGCTTCTAAAGTAGCTCTATAGCTGTTGGTAAGAACTCAAGCGGGCGAAAGAACAAAACGCGTCTTTCGCCGAGGCGGAGCCGCGATTCGTGTGGCGATGGTTAGAAATTGCTTAAAAAACGAGCGCTGATGAGGCACGTGCGCAGCGCGCACTCCACTCATTACTGAGACACACAAATAAAAAAAGATTTGTTTTGTGTAATGCAATGTGTAGCGTATAATGGCAACATAATCGTGATGCTTGATACGTAATGCAGTCAAAAGATGGAATGGAGAATGGTCGTTGTTCTTGTTATGCAGGTTTATTTATATTCTTGCAGAAAATGCTATTAAAATGTTTCAAAATTTATATTCGTAGTATTTTTTGCTCAAACTAATTTGCTCATTTTTTACTTCAATGCAAAATTATTTATGTATATACTTTCTGCCCTAAGCTGAAAAGGGCATATTCTGTGCAAGTGCCGAAAATAGCATTTTCCACACCTCCACCCAATTTAATGCCAAAATTAAAACTATTACAGCAATTTTGAAATTGATAAAATTCAAACCTATACTAATTTATGGTGAGAACTAAGTTAATTAAACCATAACCAAAAGTTGCAGCAGCTTGAGAATTTAAACCAATTATTAATTTGGACCAGAAAAGATATTGTCCAAAACCATCTGTTTCGGCTCCCAAGCTCGTCAGCCATTTGTACAGACCGTTGGACGCGTTATCAGTCTATCAGTGAGCTAACGGAATGCTGCGTTTTTTGCCCCGTAGAGTTGATCTAGGCGTGGCCACTTTTACTATCACTGACCAGGCATCCGCCGCAGATGATAGCCAGCGCAAATTCTGCTTCAGCGTTAACTGTACACGCGCGTCGAGACGTGTTCACTCGAGCAGAGCATTCGAACACCATCTCCGCAGTGAGCGTTCTTGCTTCGCTCCAAACAACAATCACCTACTAACACATGCTCATATGTGGGTTGTCTTGTTTTAGACCAGTAATGCCAACCTTTAATTTATCTTCTTCTCTTATGTCAAATTAATTATTACTTATTTCATTACCAAAAATTTTGTAACCTTTTGGGCGTTTTGGAAAAGTTTAAGGCTACTTTTTAGTATTTTCGGAAAAGCAGCGGTACAAATTTGGCAAAGTACTCTGAGCATTTTTTAATAGCAGCCGCATACTTTTTTGTTTGTTGATGTATACTCTAATTAATTTTAAAGCAGAAGATACTTAATATATGCCTCCCACATCGTTCGCTGATTAGCTGCTCGATGAGAAGTCCCCCACTGTAATAAAGGCGTCTAATAAATCCCGAGCTTTGTAAGTAGCTAGCAAAATATCATCATAACATAACCAATTGGCAAGCAAACGATTTTCGCAACGATGAGTAGTAGACACACATTTTTTGCATTTTCTTACATGACGTTCAATTACGTTTGTTGTTGCTTACATGCTAAAGGAATGCGTAACAGCGGTAAAAGTCCAATAAAATGCCATAAAAATAATCAGTTAGTAGCTCGGAATCGGATCGCGACTGTATTCGACGAATTTACGACGTCCGTAAATCAAAAGTATGAGCAGCGCAAAAGACACGTTGCAGTTGTAGATTCATTAAAATTCATTAACACATTCTAACTATGTTAGTTACATGAATAAATAAATTATGCTATCTAAATCTAACAGATCCATAAGTCCAAAAAGATGCGAATATTTAATGCATCCATAATATCAAAATCTTTGTGGTGAGTCTTTGGATTTATAATAAATTCGTTATATTTTAAAACAATGGCATTGTCCAAGCTCGTAATTCGCAAATAGCCAAGTGGCGGGATTCCTAATGTGGTTGACACTTTCCTGATTGAAAATCATCAATCATTATTATTCGCGTGCGCGTCCCGGTAAAGCAAGCGAAGTGATCAGGACGAAATAATAAAAGTTGTCGGCGTGGTCGGGTGTTTTGCGTTCGCGCAAAAGTTGTCCAGAGCAGGAAGTTGCATGTGGCGACCGCTCTCTTTCGCGCTCCGGTTTCGCCGATCTCTATTGCTCCTGTCGCATGTGTGCGGACAGCGGACACGGTCGCGCGCCTTTGCCGAGGAGGGACAGATGACCACTTTCGATATCGAGAGAGGCGAAGAACGAAGAACGTTCGTTACCACGAACGAACTAGAGCACGCACACATGTCCACATATGTGTATGCGTAAAGTCGAGCAAAACGACTCAGATGTAAAAAGTAAAAGTCAATTAAACGCTTTATTCCTTGGAGTTAATCGAAATTGTTCGAGAGTACAATAGGATCGAACAATTGTCATAGAACATTGTTAAAATCCAAGTATGAAATTTATTATGCCATAAAGACATGGGAATTTTGGATTTTACAAGTTGCGAAGCAGTTTTGCTTGAAATTACTGAAGGAACTCAGATATTTCGGGGATTTACCGTGGGTTTCCTTCCTAACGCATCGTTGAAGTCTCCAACAAATTTGAGTTTTCCAGGACAACAAAAGAAGCAAAAAGTGTAAAAACAAATGAATATATGAAATAATAGACCTATGAAAAGATAGGCATATAAAAATGTCTAGGAAATTACCAAAAGCTTTCGAGCGAATCGCTCGAGCGAATCGCTGAAATCGCTTAGCCCAACCGAAAACAATGAAAGAAAGTGTGAAGAAAAACCGAAATAAATAAGTGAAATAAATATGACTCGTTGAACTATTTATGAATCAATTTAAAATTGCCTTAAGTATTCGCTCGCATTGAAGTCTCCTTAAAAGCGCGCTTAATTGAAACAAGGCTCGCAACAAGGTTTGCGTAGGCTCAGTGCGAGCGCGCGAAGAGGTGCAAAGAGGTGCGCGGCCGCGGCGTTTGAGAAGTAAGTGCGAAACGCGAAAAATCAGAGCGACCCGCCCGTCGTCGGCGCGCGCGCGGCCAACGTTCGTACATCGCGTCTCTTCTTGTGGGGCTCGCGACTCGCGAGAGCGATCCCAACCATATCATCACCGCATCGCGAACCGCCGCGGCCAGCATCCGCCAGTGTCTGTTCGGACGCCGCTCGGAGCAGAGCACCAAGAAAAGCTCCTGCCGCCTGCATTGCACGCACGCGCGTCCGTGTCTTCTGCCGACGGCACATGTGCGCGCCGCTTTTTCAAAACTTTGACTGAACTTACGTACACGTGATTCTGAAAATGTGCGCAGGATTTGCACAGTGAGCTGCGCAGAAAAGCCAGCAGTGAAAACGAGCTGGAACTGAGCAGAAGGTGTAGTTAGGAAAATTTTCTGGGAAATTCTTAAGGACTCAGTGTGACTTTGTGTGCGATTGTCAATTTCCCAGTGAGGATTTCGTCGACGATTTTTCATCGACGAAGCCTTTCACGGTGAGTAAGGTGCACATCACAACACACCACAACACATCACTTCAATTATTTAATTAATTATGCTTTCTACATATCGTTTCGCAATAGAACGAGCGGGCAGAATAATATGCTCGAAATCGAAATTTGTGAACGAGCGCGCAATTATCGCAGACAAAATAGGAAATCGCGCAACAAACCGTGCCGAGGAGAAGAAAATCTGTCAGTCCCGGGCGCACAAAAGCCTAAACGCGATGCATTCATTAAGTTCATTACGCTAAGAGACGACAGGCAAATTACACGAATTTTGTCATCTTTTGTCAAGCTCGTTTTCAGTCGACGATTTCACATGGTTTGCATTTCTTTGTCTTGTTATTATTACAGTTTGGGTTTGTTTTGTCACATCGAAACGAAACGGTTTGTTAGTGCTAATTGGATCTTCTCGGGTATACATTTTAAACGCATTAGTGTAGCGACTGGACAACTAACTATTCATTGTCTTTATTGTTATTTTCCCCGCAAAATCCGAAAACGAAACAAAGACTGGATCATTTCAAAATTACAACTACTCAAAACAAACGCAAATTTAAAAATAGAACAAAAACGTTTTTCATGTCGCCGTTTTACACGTCTTTTGTCAAATTTATGTAGTTTATTTAATATTCATGTCTCTTCGTGTTTTGTCGGTTTATGTTATTTCTTTTTTGCAATGATCTTCATTTAATTAAACGCTCATTGTGTCGTCGCGTTAATTGCGACGTTTGTAAATTTGTAGCTAGCCTAAATTGAGAACGTTCGTTTGTTTGAATAATAATAGAAGAGATGTTACTCTAGTTCCCATATTATTGAGTAATTTCGCTCCCGACGCAAACGAAGCGAAACATAAACGACGACATCAATTGTCGGCTATTGTTTTGACTTGGTTTTTCGTTACATTTTTTTCTCACACGCTGGCGCAACCGGAGACAATCTCCGCACATAGTATGGGCGCTCACGTTTAACTTTTTCGAAGTTTGCGCAGGAAGTCAAAGGACTGAGTTTCCACTGGACGCAGGACTACTCGGTGATATCCTTTGAAGGGCCTCGGTGACACGAAGAACTAACACCTTTCTCTGCAGAAGATTTTTGGAAAAGTTTCATTTGTTGTTTTGCAATTGTCAATTATTGTCAATAATTTTTTTCACGAGAGTCATGCATGCTTGAAAATGTTGCTACAGGGGGCGAAGAGGACAGAAGAATTTATTTCATCAGTGAGTTGGTGAGTATTTTCTTCTTGGACGGAAATGGATATGAATGAAGTAATGAAGTCATTTTTATGATGTCAATTTGTTTTCATAAAAGTCTCAATAAAATATTGCTACATGCACTTAGCACGTTCTTATGTTACTTACAATTTATTTCACAAAATTGCGTTAAGCTTCAATCCATCGATCGATCCTTGTTACATTTACTTGCATAAGTGGTCAAAGTTCGTCAAAGACTTTATGTATTTCGAATGACTCTAGTCACTTTAGTCATAAACTCATAAAAGTGGAAAAACGCGATCGTTGATGGATTGCTTCATCCAATGCCCTTTCGTATGGAAATTAAAGCCAATTGCGAATGTCAAATGTATTGATTGACATTTTATTAATGTAATAAGCACACCTACGAATTTGATACCCAAAATGTTTATGGTTTAAAAAACGATTTAAAATCGCGTACTTTTTGCAAATAAACCAGATAAAATATGAAGTAAAGTGCTTTTAGTGTTATTGTTTTATTGGCAGACTCTGAGGTGTAATCCGCGCGTGAAAATTGGCTAATAATAATTTGTCGATGATGATGATGAGCTTGAATGCTAGTTTAGACAAGAAAACAACTATTAACTATTACTATGAATATCGATTATGCAAATGGACTATTGTCTTGTTTGTAACCATTGCTCTCGGCGCGTGCTTTCGTTTTCGCATATATTCATTTATACGCTGCTTATTAACAATTTCAATTATACAATTACAGAATAGCGATGATCAATTACCTCCAGTTCACTTTGATTGCATGCAAATAACTTCTTAATAATACGACTAAATTGCACGTCTGTCTATCGCTAAAATTTCTATTGGGCTTTGTTGATTTCATGACAATGACGCGTTGACAATATCCATGAAAACCGTTACTTTTTCGTTTTGAAGCGAAAGATATCCTGTAGAGTAGAATGTTTTCCTTTCAATTGCAATAAACTAGTTACGCATGGTTATTGTATAATTGACAATAATAACAATAAAGAATGTAAAGAATTTAATTTGGGGATGTAAACCAAAGCATCAATTAAAATTTGCTTCCTCTTTAAATAAATTAATTAAAGTTAAAAAAAAAAAGCAAAATCAAATTAAAGAGAAACGTTAGAAATATATATAGGCACTGGTATTTCATTTGGTTAGGCAGTTGTCTTGATCCACGAAGATAAGCAAAAGTCAGATTTGGAGTTTGGTGCATGCGTCCCTCCGCGCGGGTGTTTTATTGAATCATTACCGCAATTTATGTCTCCGCATGTCATCTTTTCTCTTCGCGCGCACGCTCGACTTAGTCCTTTCGAGCAACGTGTTTACTGGTGTTCGCGTCCTGGCGCTCATAAGTTTCGTGCGAATCGTGGATCCGCGGATCGTGAGCGGCGGCGCGCGCTCGCGATTGCACCTTTCCGATCCGTTTGCGGCTCGCGCTCGCGCTTCTATTACATTAGATCGGTCACGTGCCGACCTCTGACACGCCGTGCGCGCGCGCTTTTCAATTTCTGCAGCGGCTGCGGCTGCCGCGAAAAAAGCGATTGAGTCATGAGCCGCGAACAATACAACGAGCGTTTTGTTTTCGCACGCGCAATCGGTTTACACTTGTTTGGCGCGCGCATAATTTACGCGTCGAGAGTAAATGAAGCGTTCGTTGCTTAAGACTTGTTTGCTGAACGATAGATGCGCTGAAGAACAAACAGTGCAGGCGGTTCTGTTTTTCTGTTGCTGTTGTTGCTTGCAACGACGAACGACGACGGATGCCGCAAGACGGATTTATAGAGATTTAAAGAGGATGATGAATAATGTGAATATGGAGCAAGGTTAATAATGTACTTTGCTTTGCTGCTTGTACCAATGCAAAAATGATGAAAAACTCTCACATTATTGCGCACGCCCAGCGTAATACTAGTTTTCTGCGTTTTTCGCAGTGCGGTTGATAATTAACTTTGACCATTGCCAATCTTTCTTTCCCTTTTGTTCATTTGCTTCAATTGTTCTCGTTTTCTTGATTATATCTATTCTATACCTCGACTCGACTCTTTTCCATATTGTGCATTTTTAATCTCAGAAACAACAAACACTCAAATAATAATTAATTAATCATTAAACCCTATTACAAATAGTGTAACATGAAATAACTAACATTGACCACTTTACGGTATGTCCGCTCTGCATTTGTCACTCATATTCCTCGTCAAGAAATTATCAATCAGCCGACATCACACGGAGCATTTTACTATGGGAAACTGATCGTCGAGCGATTCGCAGCGCCGCTAATGAACGCAAGACCCTAAAGCAGACTGTGATAACATGCACAAATTGAGAAACTCGCCAGCAATCATCGCGACGATCGCATCCTCGACCGGTAAACCGAGATGACCATTAGCGGGCCGGGAGCGGAAAGAACTCGCGCTGTTACAGTTCTGCCAACTACGGCTATGGCCGTATTTGCAGCGCGCACACGGTACATTATAATTAAATCAAAATCGTCGGCCTGTTCATTCAAATGACGTATTGTTCGTCGTGATTGTTTTCTAATTCAGCCGCGCACATCTTGATGCAACATTTAATTCGATTAAACCATTCGCGGGTTGTGATTATTATTCTATTAAATCTATAATTAAATTCATACATGCGCGCAATAACGTTGCATCTCGTATTGTTTCATATGGAAATTTGTGTCCTTTCAATGCACGAAACAATCCTTTAAATTCTTCTTCTTTTTCTTACTCATTTGTCTCTCACTTTATGAACAATTTGTACTTATAGACATTTATTTATGTCTTCTTTAAATTTTATATGTTGTATTGAAAATATTGACAAACAACAAAAACAAAAACAAGAAATAAACATGTACTTACAGAAGATGCTTGCAACTCGTATGGAGGGAACATGGCGGGTGTCTAGTTTCCGGTGCTTGTCAATAGTCACTTCACTTAATGCGGAAGTCTTTTATAACCTTATCAAAAATTTTAACACTACGTGACGCGACGCGACGTCTTCCCACTGTGTACGCTCGTGCACTGACGCTCAAGAACTTCGCGCGCAAAAATGCTGATAACGCAGAAAAACACATCGCGCATCCTCAGTCTATTGCGCAACATCGCGAAATTATTTACACGCATTAAATCTGGAAATATTTTAAAGCTAGCTGTTTCATAAAAATAAGAGAAAGAAAAAATATAAGAAAGTAGAAGAATTAAGGCGTTCAAAATTACCTCATGGAACAAGCTGCTCTTTAAGGTGCATCCGTCGAAACGAAAATGCCAGACTTAATTTACAAATAATCCAGCGTCAAAGTTCAGCATCACCAAACGCGTCCTCTGCGTAGACGTAATAACACATTATATGCAAATCGCGCGAGGTTCATCTTCGGCGATCTTCGATTTTAATAATCCGTCCTAATCTCAATATGTAATTTGCGTCCGATTTGGGCATTGCCTCCATTTCCATAATTCATTTATTATTATTCGAGAGCGCACAGCTTTCAATGGAAGCGGTTCATCATTCATAACATGCATTTATTCATCTCGTTGCTGGTCGCTCGCGCCACATCTACTTATTTATTTATGTATGTACTTTACATATATGTGCGCGCGTCCAATCATGATCTATCTAATCCCGTATTCATTGAATTTCTTTGAATTGAATTGAGATTCTCTCGCCAAGATGATGCTGTTTGCCACTCGAAGCGAGTTCAAGAGTGAAAATCAATCTTTCGAATAGGAGGACGAAATCCGCTCGAGATTGTCATTGTTTTCGTTTATGATAATCGCTCGACTTGTTTCAATAGGATACGAAATGATATGTTAATTTCAATTGTGATCAACGTTATGTAACTAAATTGGTTAGATACATCGCGGAAACTTAGAAATTGGTCATATGCAGACGCGCATTATTCTAACATTTTTATAAAAAGCAAGCATTGTATGCAAAACCATTATCAGTGGGTTTTAATTAGTCAATTAAAGTAATTGTGCGCGCGCATTACCACGAATTCATTGTACATCCCGAAAGAATCAAAGAAACTCGCGCGGCATTATCGCCGAATTTATATGCAGCTTTCGTCCGGCTGACCGCCGCTCAGTATCATTCAAAGAAAAGTGCAAACGATTATTTCTTTAATGAACTTTACCGGTCGCGTTATGGGCCATTGATCGGACGCTGCCGCTGCATCCGAGAAGAGATTAATTAAAATTCGGGAATGTCCATCATCGCGGCGACGCTTTTCCCTTGCATAGCTCGTTTATTGTTACCAAGAAGCGAACATCTTTTTTCCTCGCCGTTGTACACCTCGCTTTTTACATTCTATTTGCATTTTTAATCGTCGCTTAATTAATTCTCTAAACGGATATTTTTATTGTTGCCTCGTTTCGATATGGAGATGCTTGCGTACTGTCTCTGGCCGCAAATGGCACGATTAATTTGTCCACGATTGCGTGAGTAAGATGCCATCACGCCAGTTCAACAGACAATGCGAACGCATCGCATACCATTGCAAGATTCGCGATTGAGATTTTTGCAATTTGTCGCGACGCGACGTCCGAAATCTGCTTGGGCAATTTTATCTATCCGCTCTTCAAAAAAACACCAGTGTTCACGTGACTAAAATTTTGTCAGGTGTGCGCAGTAATTTGCGCAGTAATTCAAAAAGTGGTTATGTGGACATAGATCTATTTTGAACCAATTTTCTAGCTACAAAAAGAAAGAAAGAAAGCAAAACCAATCCGAGGTTTTTTAATCGATTTGTTTTGTCTTTGTTTAGTGAAGTGCGTTTTGTGATGAAGAACCACCGCACTGGTTCTAGTTAGATGGCTATTCAATTGGTAAAAGTGATAGTTGTCCAGCGAATGCGGAATCGCAGCCGGTGACAGAAGAGACGCTCGAATCTAGATCAGATTGTTCGTAGAAACTAAACGCGCATCGCCAGAAGAAATCCATGAGTACTGGACTGGACAATGAAAGTAGATCGGTGCGTTCTTTTTTTTATTTATCTTCTGGTTGTTCTTCCTTCTAGTCGTTCGCGAGTTTAACGTGCACATGCGGCTAATTAAACCGCGGCGAAAACGGAAGCGCTCGCTTTTGGATAAATCAATCTCGATCGCGACGAGCTGATATGAAATTAGAAGTTAGATCCGGTTGTGAATGTGGTCCGAAGATGAAAATTTGATTTGGACGCGTTGATGCGTAACGATGCACAATAGAAATCGCAAGAACCGATTCTTACGCACTTTTATCTTTCATCTCGATTTGAACATCTTTTTATTGGTCGAAATAAAAGCCTTTAATTTCCAAAGTGTTTTAATTGAATTTACTTAATTTGAGTGTTGTACAATGATAAGAAGAATGTAAAACATCCCGTAAGGAAAGAAACATAAATCAAAGACTTTTAATTCGAACATTTAGGTTTTAGTTCGATTGAAAATTCAATGAATGTTGTATGAATGTAGCAACAAGTTTGCATGTGCGCCATTACATGCATTGCAAACACACGTTCGCCGCGGATTGTCCACGAGCGACGATAAACAAAATCGCTTTCTTTCGGCGCGTCGCGACTCTATTCCGCGCATTGTAAGCTTAGCGCGATCAAGGCTTGGCCCCAACAAGCAGCAAAAGCTCTGGGGCCGGCAATAATAATGTGGAGCAATATATCAGCCGGCGTACTGGCGAAACGCTCGCAAATCAAGCGCTAATGGTCAGCTCGCGAGCGCCTTTCTTCGGCGCGCCTCGGCGTCGTCGTCCAAGAGCTAAGCGAACGGACGACGACGACGTCCACGACAGAGACGAATGGAGGAGCTACAACCAAGCGCATAAACTCGACGGCTACGTGTGTTCTACGCCATGTCTATGCATGGAGAAAGTGCTCGATTTATCGGCGAGCGTTGATACATTTTGCGTTGATAGTTGATACACATACCGGTGGAGGTTACACTTTTAGCAGTTTTCCTAGCGTCTTCTTTGTTTCGACGATTGCGATTTTGATTCTCGATGGAGGAAGTAGGGTTCTTGATTCTTCATCAATAAAGTTCAGTAAATTGCAGTTAATATGATGTTGAAACTGTTTTGCGACACGCCCAAGACGATCTCAGACTCAATTCATAAATTCGCCTTTTCTAAGCATGAGGTTTCATCAAAAAAGACAAGTGGAACATGGAACAACATCAAGATGAAGAAGAAGCAGAAACAAGCTGAGTTACAGTTGTAATTTCTAACCGCGCATCAGCATCGATTTTATTGCAAGAAATTGAAATTCTTCTTCGCGCAGCTAGCGAGGAAGAAAAACGAGCATCAGTTATGTTAAGTGAGGCGTAATCAAGCCAGCCGTGCGGATAAGAAATATATCTACTCCACATTCGGAGTCGACTTGGATTATTATAAATTACTAAGTGTTATCAAAAGCCACTATTAATTTTAAGTGGTGTTCTTAAAATCCCCACTTTGTAATATTAAATTTTGATGGGTCCCTTGTCCTTTGAGTTTTTTGATCTTCCACTGAGCAGAGCTTCCGATGAGGTGGGCATACAAAAGATGTACACTCGGTGTAAAATTATACCTACCTGTCGGACGTGTTGATCTTTAATAAATGCGATCGGCGCAATGTTGGCCGGAAAAATGCGGAAAATGAGAAACTTACAGCTCGGCGAACGGACAACCTTTGATCCCAATCGAGCTGAGGATGGTCTGCGCGCACCTGTAGGCACTACTTAACTGCTGCACGTGAAAAATTCAGTTCTACTCGAGCGCATTGCAATTTTCGTGAATGAAGCAAACGAAGAAGCGAATAATTCAATATAATCCTTAGCTTCTACCATCTGATGAAATAGAAACTGCGGTTAGCCGAGATGAGATATTCCTGAAACCAACACCACAATCAGAATGTGAAGAATTTAAAAAACAGCTGAGCAAATAATAAAACAAACCACTATGTTTTCAATCAGCTATTTTTTAAAATTAATTATTTGCGATCGCTGATGTGATTAGCTTAGCTACTGGCGATGAAAAGATTAACTAGTAAGGAAGCCCTTTCACATGGTAATTCAGAGAAATTAAGCGTATCGTCGTTATTCTTCATTATCTTCATTACGTTTTTTTTATTCCAATGTATATCCACCTGTAATATGTAGTGATGCTCAAGTGCTTTCATTTTTGTCGATTTTTTTCATAGAGATCATTACGATGCCACCTAGCTTCTTACCCGGTGATTATTTCTCGATTATCGCCTTAATTGAATTAAGTATAGCCCTCTATTTTTACTACTAGGCGAGACCTAATAACGCCAGATTTGATTATACGTTTGTATTAAAACAAATGAACCAATTAGATGTATAAGAAGGAAAATAAAAGAGAGAATTCTACATATGTAGAAAAGTAGAAAAAATTACTAATGATTGCCTTTGCATTGCAAAATTATGAAAAGCAGGAGAGTTTTAATGGAAGATGAAATTGCTAGTAGCTAAAGCAAACAAAAAACAACAAAGAAATTATGGTGTTGATCCACTCATCATTAGTCATGAATTAGAATTATGGATACAATTCTCGTTTTGTGCAAAAAAAAAATTGTGAGAATCTGAAGCATCTGGCGACAGGGAGGTCAAAGATCAATCCATACCTCCAACGCAGCTTCTGATAAAATGTCAGAATCAATAATTTGGTAACCTCCGATTGAATTATTCTCATCGTTTATAGATTTTATTCGTTTATGTATGAAAAAGTTACACCTACGTAGAGTTTATGTAATTGAAATTATATATGATGTGTTCTTCTCCTTTCCGATTTGTCAATGAGTTTCACTATATGCTAAACTCATCTAAAGTCAATCATCCAATTTTTAATACTAGATCAACAACTCGAGGCAAATTTAACAAGTTAGCACAAAAATCACAACCTACACAAAACAAAATAGCTCGATTTATGTAATCCGCAAGCGTGGCTGATTTCCTCGCGATCATTGGAATCGATTCCAACAAAATTCTGTTTTGCCGATGCGCTGGCGACTTGCGCGACTTTCTTAGCCTTAAGAAAATGCGAGCACTTTACTCGGCTGTTATCGAGCTATGTCGTGGTGCCTTCGAGTGCTTCACTATCGTGTCTGGACGTAACGGATACGTCGCCGTTTGCGCACGAAAACGAACGAGAGCAGCCGTTCTTTAGTACTACGGTAATCTGGGATTTTTTCGTTTTTCTCGCATGATGCTAGGGACGCAATCTTCAGCACGAGCAGTGCCCAAGGATGCAGGAAGTCCTCGAGGCGTGAGCGCCCGATTAAAAAACTGAGCAGGATGCGGATTTCAGTTTCATGCTTTTTGCATGGAAACAACTCGCGTTCGGAGATCGATAGAAAAATAGTTAGAAAAAAGAAGAGTAAAATACCGCTCAAATTTGAATTACGAAACATGTGCGGCTTGAAGAGGAAAAGATCCAGTCTCTAAGATAAAAAGTGAAACGTTTCTGGTCGCGTAGTGTGCGTATCTGCACTCCATCATTCGTACCACGCCGCACGCCAAACATTAGTTATTCTTATCAATCACAGTTTGAACGTTCTACAAATCCAACTGCCATTTCTCTACGTCCATCGCTTTTATTTAGTTAACGCTTATCCTGCGCGTCAATCTAATTCGCTGACATTTCTAGTCAGTCAACAGCGATCGCTTCCCTTTGATTCCACCCGCTAAAATGAAAACTTTTCTTTCTGTTACAGATCCCCTACTTCTTAATGAACATTGTGGATCAATCGCTACCGTCGTGGCTCCGCTACCTGCCTCCGAAACCACCGTCGTCAGCCCCCGCACCGCTTTCCAAATCATATTTCAACGGCTCTTCTGCCGCTCTGCCGACGATGAGGGAGAAGGACTCGTCACCTCGCAAGATGCTTGTCGCCGCGAGTGGTCATTCCAGTCCAAAACAAGCAGCCGTCTATCCATTGTCAGTGCGTGTGCCACCTCCCGATGACGACGATGTCCCTTTCGACTTGTCCTCTCGTAAAAGTGCTGCTTCTCCTGCCGGTGGTCCTCATATGTCCCCAGCGTCACGTCCAGCTTCAGACGAGGCTGAGCAACCTTTGGATCTCCGTGTGGATCATAAGAAAGGAACCCGCCGAGCTGCTCCTGCCATTAAAGACGAGAACTCCAACCTCATCGAAAACAAACCCAGTGATTCCTTAGCAGGCATGAGCCTTGGTTGCACCAACTACCCTGTACTATTCCCTCCACAACCTCTACATCCTATGATGTTGGAAGCCATGTACAGAGCGCAAAATGCTAAGGTCTTACCATACCCTCGTTATCCACCATTCCTGCCACCGTCAATGTTATCCCCAACAGCACCATCCTTTGCTCTGCAACCACTGACTCCGCCTGCAAAAAGTTTTGATCCACCAGCATCAGTCTCCACCCCTGGAGGCGGAAAACTCAAGGATCGTTATGCGTGCAAGTTCTGCGGCAAAGTTTTCCCTCGGTCTGCGAATCTCACGCGCCATTTGCGCACGCATACTGGGGAACAACCCTACAAGTGTCGCTATTGCGAACGTTCATTCAGCATCTCATCCAACCTCCAACGCCATGTTCGGAACATCCATAATAAAGAAAAACCTTTCAAGTGTCCGTTATGTGAGCGTTGTTTCGGCCAACAGACGAATCTCGATCGCCATTTGAAGAAACACGAAGCAGATGGACCTACAATCCTTGACGAACGTGCATTGCAACGAAGATCCTTCCAAGGACGAGGGGCACTTAATGAAGAATCCTATTTCGAGGAGATTCGTAATTTCATGGGTAAAGTTACAGAAGGGCGGTTAGCACTCAGTGGACCTAATTATGAGAAACTCGAACGGTTTGAGAAACTTGGATTGTTGCCGATTAATAATCTCGCGTTGAGTGTGAATAACAACAACGCTGCGACAATGAACAATAATCAGATTCATCTCAAGACGGGATTGGGTAAAGAAGAGGACAAAATTGATGCAGAGGATAAGACGGATCGAGAGGATTACTACAGTTCTAGATCGTCGACGCGGACGTCTAGCGCTGCCTCCAGTCGGTGCAATTCGGTTGACAAAGAAGGGAAGGAAGATTTGAAGGATGATGAGAATCAGGATAATAATAATGTGCCTAGAATGACGATGGCGACGCGGAGGAGGAAACCCACGTGATTGCCAAAACTCTTAAACGAATATTCTATATGTAGTAAGGTGATTTTATTATTACTTTTAATTTTTGAATATTGAATATTATTTGGATCGAGGTTTACTGCGACAAATTAATTTCTAATTATATATAGTGAGTTCTTCATAAATAATTCAGGATGGTGCTACATGTGTTTACAGAATAATTAAAAACTCAATCGAATTATAAAGAAAAGCACATCAGATATATTCATTGGCAAATTAATTAATTGCACTTCTTTGTCAAGCAACGGCATTCTTCTTTTCCTTAAGTTTCACTCCGAATCACTCTCAAAAGTGCATTTATAACTCCCATAAAAACATCTTACGCAACGTCTCAAACATTTAACGACAGCTTTAATTGATACTTTGATTTCTTCTACACACTCGAGCTTTTCATTGACTCGTGTGGTCGATTTCTGCAATTCTTTCGATTCAACCAAGCTGGCAATTAATTTACGGCAGCTCGAAAAACAGCAATTAATTGACTCTTTATTCTAACCGCAGAACAGCCCAAAGTTCAAATTTAACAATTTAACAATGCGCAATGTTTATTAGGAAACATGATTTATACGCTTGGCGATAAACATGTCGCCGCCAACGCGACAATGCTTAACGAGCTATTAATGAATTAAAACAAGTCAGTTTGCTGCGTGTGCAATAAATTGAAAATCTCGCTAATGATTTAATGCTGATCTTTTTCTCTCGTTACTTTACTTTTTCTATTCTACGCATAACCATTTTAATTTGTTTCTTTTTCTTAATTGTTTTTTTTTTGCTTATTTTGTTTATGTTTACATGGATATTAATTAGTCATTAATGTACTGAGTACGAAAATGAAATGAAGTAAAACAAAACAATGAATGATCCGATTTCACTCTCGATTTCATTTCGGTGCACGAAGCTAGTTGATCTTAATTGCACTCATTGTTTAGCATTCTTAATCCAGTTAATAATAATATTAACAATGCAAATCTAACGTAAGACACCCAACCGTCTGGAAGCCATGGAACAATGTCGAAAATTGAATGCAAGGTCGTCTTCGCTGCTCTTACAAGATGCGGTTAACTTCTCACTCGCAACTCTTCGACGATTACTTTGAACAATGCAGACAATTATGAGTAATGAGCAAAACGACTGATCGAAAATTCATATTTCATATTGCTTCTTCTTTCTTTCTATATTTCTTTCTTTCCTATCAATTATTTTTGCCTTCTGCTTTAAATAAAATTATTCAAGATGAAGATGATCGGTAATTAAATCAGATTAAATAAAGTAAGAGTACTTCTCATCTTGCGAAGTTGGGCATTTTGCAATCGCATCTCTCGACAGGAAATCGATTTCGTCAATTTCGTTTTCTAATTAGTTTACGATGCTTACTTATGCTTTGCTGTCTTCTTGAGATCCAGCGATCTCGTTACCGGTGAAATTGCTCTTCTACCTAAGAAGGAAATTACCTAAATTTCTGTATAATCCGATCATTGCTAACAGGAAATCGCACTTTATTTATTACTGATTTTTAACTTCTGCTTTTTTTATTGGCATGAGGTTCAAGTTAAACTCTTCAGTTTGCTTTTCTTTCTTCATTAAAATAAAAGTTTCCTAACTAGATAAACTGATAATAAATTAATTAATAAAAATTAGAAAGAATGTTATCTAAACAAGCACGAAACCTAAAATCAAATCTTTAAAAGCAATCCTTTCTTCTGTCAAACTTGACATTTAACACATGTTCCCCTCGTTGTCCACGACCTGCCACTGATCTGTCTTTCACATAACTCCGACACGGACTTGAGCTTACTGCTGTCATAATTGACCTATCGCCGAATTGAAAACGAAAGCAGAGCATTAATAACAACTTAATCATAACTTAATCGTTTCATTAGCAAGCACATCATAATTGTGATTCTGATCTGATCGATGATCAGATTGGCGATTTCTATTCGTTACGTCAAACGCAAACGACGTCGTCTTCATTTTCATGCACTTAGGTAGAAGTAAAAGTGTCAATATCGGTGAAACCGCCGGCGCAAGCGAAAGAATTAGAGCGGATAAGAAGCGACGCACACGCCCAGTTTGTATAATTGTACCTCTAATTTCGTCGTCTCTCACAATCATTTACATGCGAGGCGTCCGGCCATTAAATGCAAATTGCTCCAATTTCCAAGCTCTGATATGAGAAATCTACCTTTTTACGTTGACGATTTCTAATGTCATCTCTTTAATAATTAATTCACTTTTGCTTACTTGCTTTGCTTCTTCATATATGTATCTTCATATTTCTCTTTAATTAAACACCGTTTCTTAATTAAGAAATTATCCTTATGAATTATTTTTATGTACATACTTATCTATCTCTTTCTTTCTTTTTGAAACTTTCTTTGTATTTTTAATTTGTACTTTACTTAATTAAATTTTTAAGTTGACAAAAATTTTATGTCCCTTTCTCTACTCTTTTCTTTCTTTTTGTAGATTTTTTTAATTTTTGTGGATAATTTCATCGCTGTAAGCGAATTTTCTTCGCGCGATTGAACGTTGCGCTCGAAATTCAATGAACCGCGACACATAAGTAGAGAAAAACAAGCGACCAGCGGAAGACCTGGAAGAACAAGATGCGCGACCGGCTGGTAATTGCCGGCGAGTTCGAATTAATGAAGGCGCTCGGCTCGTGGTCCGAACGAGAGCACTTCTAGTGTCTTCCTGCATGAGCATCTTCCTGCAACTAGGCTAAGTCCTCCGAGCCGCCTTGACTTGCTCTCTGCTCAAGAGTCCAATCGAGTTCTAACGGTACTCGGTTCACTTCAGTTCTTCCTCTTCGCATCGCATTTTGCAACGTTTCTTTTGCTTTGTAGATGATACTACACCTAATACTTTCAAACATTTGTGCCTTTTCTTCTTGCTTGTCGTCTTGCATTCCACATTCTCATTCTTCGCATTTTTCTGCATTTTCTTCATTTACTAATTTTTTTTTCTTCAACATAAATCACGCACAAATTAACAAATAAGTCATCAACGAGAAACAACTTGATGAGCCATAGATGTTACGAGTATCAATTAATTGCTAATGAATGGAATTTTCTTGATGAATTTTCACTTTTTTTTTTCTTCTATGCGTGGCTATTATTTATTATTTCTATTATTCTTCCTTTGTTTGTTCTTTTTTTTCGATTTGTTTCTTATATTCTTGATAC
This sequence comes from Falagria sp. GC000072, assembly GCA_030556245.1. Taxonomy (NCBI): domain Eukaryota; kingdom Metazoa; phylum Arthropoda; class Insecta; order Coleoptera; family Staphylinidae; genus Falagria; species Falagria sp. GC000072. The sequence continues at coordinate 30,721 of JASKGN010023774.1, read as the reverse complement.
GCATTTCTTATTGTTTTTATAGATGGGAGAAAACTCCAATTTTCTTTTTGATGAACTGAACTTTTCCGTGTTTTATATGAATTCTTGCCATTTTGCTAATTGCCTTGAACTTTCTTTTTCTTCATGCGAATCATATGATTCTGCTTCTGCTCCTTTATAATTATAATTAAAAGAACTTCAACTTTAACTTCTTTTCTTGTTGCTATAAATCTTTTCTTCTATATATTTCATATTTCTTAATAATTGCTAATGATTATTAAATTTGTGATCTTTCTGTAACCACATGATAGAACAAAAAGCTTTTCGTTTGGAAACAAGAATTTTCTAGCTATAATTAGAAATAGTTGTAAAGAATAAAGGAGATAAAATATAGCTGCTTCCTAAAATATTCAAATGTGCCACAAGTAAGAAGAAAATAACTCCGTACAAATAAAAATCAAGTACAAGTATTATAGTAGCTTACATTTTATATACAATTAATTAAATCAGTTAGTTACCAAAGGAAGCAGATATATTTGACCACAAAGAAAAAACCCAACAAGCAAAGAAAAAGTCAAACCTCGACCTTAAAACGAGAAATACAAAACGAAGACAACGAAAGTACAATCCTAAACTGTCATTATTACATATTACAATTAAAACGAACGTAATAATACAACGTAAAAATCTAATTTAAATCAATCTCAACGTTTCCAAAAATTTTCAATGTCCATGTATCGTTTAAAATTTGTAACTTGCAATTGGCAGTACATGTCACTAGGTGAAGGAACCAATAATCAACTTACATTTACGCACCAATTCAAAAATTGATCACGTGGACATTAAAAATTTTTGAAATCGTTGTATAATAAACGCTATGTGTTCCTTTTATTGTATTTTCCTGCCAAGACGAAGGCTTTTGCTTCAAATAAACTTTAATAAATAAAACGAACTCAAACACTGGCGCTCTTGATTTTCCTAAGAGCGCCCGAGGAACTCTCTAAGTATTTTTGTTCCTAATATGTTTTTTTTTTGTATAAAAATTTATGTAATTTAAGAACCGTGCACAATTTACAATTTATTTCATCTTATTTGTATTATTTAAGTCACCTATGAAAATAGTTACCTATACCTATAATAAATTGAATAAATTGTTAATTCAATTCATTAGTTAATTGATCAACGAAAATATGATGTTCAACGATACGTTCTTACACGAGATATAGTCAACTAGATGGTTACCAATTAATTTGTAATTGTAAATGTTGTAAGCTTTATTTAATTAATGTAATTAATATTGTTTTTAGTCACAAATTGTATGATTTACTATGATATCGATTTCGTTTTAGGTGTATATTATTTCTTTCCGAATGTATAAAATACAACCAAGAACTATTTTATATGTAATTTTTTCCTATGGACGTCTTTTAACTGTAATTGTAAATCGTAAATTTTCTTTTTTACATTTTCTTTTCTTATCTACTACTAGTTTTAAGTCTCTGTAAATTGTGTAAAAACAAAGTTTATGAATAAAAAATTGAATCAATCTATTTCTTAGTTTTGTATCTTATCGATTTATTTTAACCCCTACAATACCTAACTTCAGAGTTAGCCCTTCTCAAGATGGCGGGTGGGCCGGTAGCTATACATAAGCTGTCTATAGTCCGTCAAACCATTTAAATCTCTATAGGAAATGAATAATCTTGTCAAAAAGTTTAATTAATTGATTCCAGCAATAAAAATAGTCATCAAATCCTTGAATTATGATTATGAGTAATTCGAAGATGCTGCGACAAATAAAATCTGAATTAAGACAAATTTAATCACCATTTATCAAGATTCGGAATAATTTCCACATAATTCTTCACATAATTTAATAATTTACATATCGGCTGGTCGTAATATAATCTCGGAACGCAGAAAGCCAAGCAAGGCATATAATCCACGCGTTTCTCATTGGCGTGGTCGCTGGCGTTGACGCGTTGTGTTTCGGAGCGGTTTATAAAATTATAGAATTTTCTATCTACTCGTAATTGACCTTAACATTTAGCGCACAGGCGTGCAAGTAAACAAATCACAATTAATTCTCACACGCTCGTTGCTAATACGGATTGCGCGTTGAGCGAATTTTTTCACATCGTGTGCTTTGAGGAAGCGAATATATTAAGCCGGCGTGGCAGTTCTCGTATTGTGTTCGGCATCGGCGTTCTTCTTAAAAAAAAGAGAAAAGGATAATAGAGTAGTATTCTAATCAAAGCTTCATAATTCTTTGCTAATGCCTATGCGACCACTGACCAATTGGTTCTCCTTTGTTTTGGTCGTTTGGACCGCGTAGGATTCGCTTTCTGTCATCGGTCACTCACAAGAATCCCTGCTAGGCACGCCTGGCGTCGTCTCAATGCTTCTCCCATTTCGCATCGCTCCTCGTGTTTCTTGCGACTCGGAATTGCTGGGCGCAGATTTGAAAAGTGTATCACCTTGATACGATAGACGATAGATACGTATCGAGTTGCAATATCGCGGCAAACACGTTCACCTACTGAATCGCTCACACAAAAGTCCTTCTTCCAATCTGAGTCGCACACTATGCCGCCGTATGGACGTGAATGTTGCTTGTTGGCGAACGAACAGTGAAGAGTATCCTTGGATCTCTTTTCCTATTTCTATACAGATTTAAAGCTAAATATGAGACACGCCCGATTTTATTATTTATTAGACATGACGATTCGCTTTTTTCATCTTTCGATTTCGTTGTTGTTTCATTTTTTATTATTCTTGAAGAACCAACAAGATTTACTTTATATTATGGTAATAGTAACATTACTACATTCCAAAACTGCGCAGACCACAATAGTGGTTGGGCCGGGGGCGATCTGGAAATAGCTCCCGGCCCAACCACCATTTTGGCGCGTTAGGTTTAAAAATCAGTAATTAGCAGCAAATAAATCTCATTTAAATAAGTAAGAAGTTAAGTGCGTGACGCAAGAGAATAGAAGAGAAGAACGGGCGGAAGTTTTAAGGGTGCGGCTCTTTTCTCTCGCCTTGATGCGCAACGCAAGCGCGCGGGCTTAATCGCGGCTTCCATCTGCAATCGGGGCGATTCATCTCGGCTAATATTGCGCGCGAATGAATAAATCTAGACCAGTAGGTTTGGATTTCGTAATGCGGCGCGGCGTGCGCGCCGACAACAATCTAACGATTTGAACAATCCAAAGGAGCAAAGCAGCAACAAGCAAACTAGCAGGCACGAGTCGATTCGGATGCCCGACGGGCGGCAGCGAATGGCGCACGGACATAACGAGGAGCAGCCGGCAGGCAGCAAGCAGCGAAAAAACGCGCGGCTAATGGCACAAAAGACGAAATCAACAATATTGCCGTGCTTAGACAATAATAAGCTCTAAGACTCACTCGAAGAGTCTAATGACGAGGTGAGCAATGAAAAGAAATGCTGCATTGACCTAATTTAATTCTTTTATTCATTAATATAATTAGATTTTTATTTTTGATGATGCTGTTTTACATTTTCATCTAATTAAGTCTTGTGGTCCTTCTGAATTAGTATCGATTGGCTCTTTTGCAATTTAGAGTTCGAAATTAGTAGGTCTCTTTGGAAATCTGAAGAAGTAAGGAAGTCGTTGGGAAGAACATTTTTGTATGTAGATGAGAATTGAATGGATGCAAAATGCAATAAATAAATCGGAGTTGTACACGTCGCACACGCCGCACGACAGGCATGCATGAGCGGCGTACCCACAGAAAGGTTACTTATTTCAGGCGGCATGGTTGTAGCTCTCCGGTAGTGTCCAAGCTAGTCTAACGAGCTCGGCCAGTGGGTGGCACCACACCCTTGCTTCCATTTCGTCTAAGTCAAACTGCTCTACTCTACCAACTTAACTTCATTTCTGCTCACTTCTTCAACTCACATGCACTTTTCATCAATTGCAGATTGCAAGCAAAATAAGTTATGTTACTTCTAGCTCTCAGACATTTATCCTGTTTATGCAACGGAAAATAAGTGAAACATATAGTGCAACATGTCGTCAATGGGCATCAATAACACTGCAAACTCGGATGGTTTTTAAGGATCTTGTGTTAGCTAAGCCTGCATCAGGAGTGCAAATCGTAGCAAAGCAAGAAGATTGCGGAAGCGATTTTCTTGCCGAACGCAGGGCCGCTGCTGCATGTTCGATTTGAACTCGTTTAGATGCAGAATTCCAGCTCGTTGCAGCATCGCATGCAACTAGGGCGTGGCTGGCATATCGACTCTATGACTTCTTACTTATTCCTCTTATTCACCGTCGCAGATGATTTGCACGCGAATTGTTTATATTTTCTTCTTACTTATCCTAAAATTTCACTTAGTTCTCTTTCTAAATTCTACTGCAACTGCAATTCTTTTCAATTGGGGGTCATGAATTCTGAACACTTCAACTTCTTACCAGCAAGCTCAATAACCCAACTTGGTAAGAGCCAAAAAGAAATTGGCGGTGTCAAAATTTTATATTACTGCCAATAATATGTATCCGTCTAGTAACAAAATTTGGGATATTAGCAAATACCCGATCTCTGCCCTAGTTTCAAAATATTTGGTAAATAAACAAATGCTAATCGTATACAGTCTAACTTTCAAATCCAAACACGACTCATCTTCATTTATACTATACCCATCCTCCATATAGATCAACTACTTCTAAGCCATGTCAAAAAAAGCAATTAATCTTCGGCAATCCCTAGTTTTTATGATGAACTCGTTAACCCGCGAAAAGACGCTCGACGTCCAACTTAATAACTTATCGCAGTGTAGTGCAAAACTATAACAACTCATAGTCGTTAATTGAGTTTTTCCCATCTCGTTAGCGAGCGTGTGCGGGTGCTAACATCTTGAGCATCGCGTACAAACTTAAACGATTTAGTTATTAGTTATTACGGAATCGAAAATTGCGGCGTGCGATGTTGAAAAGCCGACTGTACGAACAGTGTAGACATCCATTGACGCCCACTGCTTGCACGTTCTAAGTCCATATATACCCTACAACTTAATTGCTGTTCGTTTAATCGTATGTCAAACATTTAACTCTGCTTTTCATGACTTGTATAAACATATATTATCACAGCTGTCTTCAAAAATTTGGTTCCTGAGATATTGCCAAATTTGTACCTCTGACCAAATACAAATTGTCACAACGTGACTTATGCGATTTTAATAACCCAAAGAAGGCTAGTATAAAAAATCAGATATGGCTAGGAAAAGGGAAAACAGAAGGAAATCATATTAAAGTCGAAAATTTGTAAAGTCCTATTGTGGTCCAGAAGCAAGTACATTTACCATCATTTGCGTACATTTACTGGCTTATCAAAGTAATTTCTCATTTTTATTGCGCACGATGTGCTTCGTGCCATCTCAATTGCTCATCTCGACCATTCATTTCATTCATTCCGCTTGCGCTTATGACAATTATGCAAATGCGCCATGCAAATGAGCGCCCGATTGAAACGCGACGCGCAGATAAGCTCACTTAACGAGCGCCCGGCTTAGATTACGTATGTCTTCGCCTGCTGCTGTCTTGATACGATGATGACCCCCAGATGCCCTGCGCCCGTTCCTACGCGATTATGCCACAATATTGTCCTCATGTGCACTCGAATCGTGGATATGTTACTGTAACCTAAACTTCTGATTCTGATGACTTAGAAGTTACGGACCACCTACAAAATTTCTTCTTTCGGGGAGCAAATTTCAACTTGAGGAATGTAATGTAATGAATCCTTATTAAATCTTGCTCAAATTTAAATTTCATGGACCACACACATTTTTGATATGATGTTTATTTATTTAAATTTTTGCTCTACCAAAATCAATAAGTATGCAGCCTAATCAAAAGATTATTAGGTAATTAGCTAACATTTAGTGTTATATCAAAGTTTTTCTAAATTTCAATCTATATATTGGTGATAATCGATAGTACTGCTTGAAGAAAGTCTTCCTGGTAATTGTTCTTCGTCCATCGCATTTTCCTCTTGCAAATCCACCACTTTCTTTAAATTGAAGCCAAATTTCAGCATTTCATGAACTTTACTTCTGAAAGTTAGAAGTTCAAAAATGAAAATCATTATTGCAGCTCCAGTTCCACCACAGTAGATAACAAAGGCGAAGTAACAGTCGAGGAGGGAAACACTGACAAAATTTGACCCGCCACTATAGCAAATTGGTTGTTTCGCGAAAATTATGTTTTTAATTCGACTATGCATACCCCGTTCCAAAAACAAAGCCAACCCTACCTTTAGGGCTTCCTTAAAAATTGAGTGTTTTCTAATGGGAATTAAATTGTCGGCTTCTGAGAGATAGGGAATTTCAACAAAGCCGCATTTTTCATTATCTACAAAATTCTTTTCAATTAATTTATAAATTTGATCACTATCGCCATGGAATGCGAAGAATTCGTTTCGTATACGATCAAGACCCTTTTCCATTGTCATGTAACAATCATCCTTTGCAAGTTTTTCATAGTATAATGCAAGATGCTCTGTGGATTTTTGATTCTAAATATGAAAATCACATTTTTATTAAAATTATGATATTTTTATTAATTTAACTTACTTTAAACAAGTCTTTGGTAAAGTGATCCCTATCAATCCCCAATTTTACACTGTAATCTTTTAAGTCTTTGACTCCATGTACACGGGTAGTTGTGCTACTGAGCAGGGCAACAATATTGGCCGAATACGCCGTGTACAGAAACAGAAACAATAGAAAGATTAAAAACGTGGCAATTCTGCCACCACCACTTGTAGGCTCTGCTTCACTTCCCTGTTGAGCAATAGCACCGACATGCATTTGTACCACATCCATCACATTGGGATACAAAATTCTGTACTTGTTTGGTACCATGTCAGGGAACTTCCATTCAACTCGAACGATAATGAAAACTGCTATGAGCAGAATTACAATCAGGACATATGAAGCATACCACACATTCAATTCTAGGGGTAGTGTGAACACATTGGAGACTGCACTCAAAGATGGGGCACGCATCAAAAAAGTGTTCTTTTTCGGAGTCTGACTACTGATGAAATCATAATTTGTATAGTTCCCTCTGGATACTGCTTGAGGATGAGCTATGAGTGATGTTGGTTCACGTAGGGAACTCAAATTTGGGATAAATGATGTTGTGAGGGTTACATTTAAAAAATGAAAGACTTCACTAAAGAGCTGAAAGTTAAATCTATTGGTTGCTTCTAAGTTTAAATTTCTTCTAAAGTCCTGAAAATAATATAAGGATTAGGTAGGTGATAAGGTCTGCAGTTGCAAATATGGAAGGTCAAATCAGCTTAGGGTGCCTTGCCAATCCATACTTACAATTTTATCGTAATCTTTTTACAGATACCTGTATATTTTTTTGCGTCGAATGTGAAGCAACAAAGGTAACTTCGATTGTTTGGTCTTCTGCCATTTTGTATGGTTCAACGTTTTTCTTAATTGGCATTAGTGTCTGCTCATTATATGTGGCGATAGGTGTTGCCTTCCACTCTGAGCTTTTTTTATTTTTCTCGCATCTAGTAAAAGAATTATCAGTGAATATATAATTTTTACTCTGGGGAAAGGAGTAATCCCATTCTGGTAGATCATTACAATTTTGGACATTCAGAAACAAAGTGTTTCGAAGAAATTTGGCTTGGTCCTAAAATTTTGGATATTTATAAAAATTGCCTATTTATTTGTTGTTTGTTTAACCTTTTTCATAATTTTCTCGTAATTGCATTGCATGTCAATGAAGACAAGGGAATCTTTAATTTCAAATTTGAAGTCCACTGCATTTTGAAAAGACAACCCGTGTTGATTTAACTTTATAGTTAATTCTTTAATTTTGCCATTTTTCCAACATAAATGTCCATTAATAGGTTTAGAAGGAAAATAAGTCGTTGAAAATGCAGCGATTGCATCAAAATTGTCCAAATTTTGTAATTGCAGTGCAGTAACAACACTAAATAGACCAAAGATTATTGAAGGCAATTTAAATAAAGCCATATTGTTTTAATTTCAATTTTTGTTTCAAAGAGACTTCCCATTTGTTACTGTAGACATTAGGAAATAAAAGCAAAGAAATGGGACATGCCTTGCTTTAAATAGCACCTCTGAGAAGTGGAAATTGTAAAGGGCAACTAATGAATAATTAACAATTGATAAATAATTAATTTACGAAACGTATGATTAAATGTGAATAAGTCTGATAAAATGTTCAACATATAATTTCCATGAAATTTTAAACATCACGATATTTCACATACCTTTTACTACTGAGGCTTCAAAAATGTATTTGATTTGTTCCAATAATACTCCATTGTCTATCCGTTAACCACAGATCCTCTTTTAATTAACTTGGCTTATTCGTTGTCCCGGTTCCCAGCTTCCTCAGGCTCAGAGTCGGCCTCTTCAATTTTCACTCCCTCATCTTCCTCTTCCTGTGGTGGAGGTGCATATTGTTGGTGACGCATATAGGGAGTACTATAATTGTAATATGGGTACTGGTACTGGAAGTTAAAACAACTTCCCGGGTGGATATATCCATTGTATGAATAATTACAGCCCATGTTCGGATTCGGACCCATCATCGAACTATGGTAGTTCATGTACTGCCGATTGGGATTGTAACCATAATTCATACCGGTGTGGGAATATGATGGCATCGCCGAGGAATACCATGGCATATTATAGGTTGGAATTCGCGATGAGCCAGCAGTGCCCGCTGCAGTGCTAGCCGATCTTCTCAGCGGGCTGGTTTGGACGCTGGCAGATCGAAGATCGCGTGACCGATTTCGGGAATGTCTTGAAGGTTGCCGACGGGAACGACGACCATGGTGGAACCGAGCTCTAGATTCGTGTTCTGGTAGATCAGGGTGTTGGGGAAATTCAAATTGAGACCTTCGTCGGAAAGACTGTTGAGATGGTTGCTGTTTGAGAGCCTGGTTTTCGTACCATGAAGAATTGTGGACATAGTCGTACGGGTTTATATTATCCATATTTATTTATATCACGTAAAATTTCACTGTTAGAGGTTTCGAAATAATTGAGGTAATAGCGCGGATCAACACGAGCTGCTGCTTGTCACACTGGAATTTTGTATGAACTATTTTCAGGTATCATCACGACGTAGGATTTTGTTTTCAAAGCTACCGGATGCGTGGGTAGACTTATGCAAAGTTCTCCATGACAACCATTTTGACGCAATTAGTCGTTTGATAAAGGGTGCCATCTACAAGCAGGAAGATGCAGAATTTGTAATGTCAGGAAACTCTACCATTTAGAGAGGGCACTGATAATGTGCAACAAATCCAAAATTCGTAATGATATGAAATCGCAGAAATGAATGTGTTGTTTGTAAATAAAAAATATTGAAAGCGAAATTGCGAGCAAATAACAGTCGCATTGTTGGAGTCAGTCATCAAAGAGCGGCGTGTCGAGTGAGTGCGAAGAGCGGGCGGACGGCCTTCGTCTTTGCGTGCCGGCGCTCAGCAAGCAGAAGGAAAGTCGCGCAGGAGGCCGCAGGCGACGGCGTGGCCGCTCCATCGAATCCTCCGAGCGGCTCGCGAGCAGCTCCCAGGAGATGTGTGAGTGCTTCGTGCGGGGCCTTGCGGTTGCCTCGTAATCGCGTAGAATAATAGCGGCGTAGCGGAGGTCCCGTTACCGGCCGCAGAAAGAGATCTCCGCAACCTTACACATACAGCAACGCGTCGAACAAGACGGACAACAATCACTCCACCCGGAGAGCAAGCGTGCTGCCGTTGCTGTGATTGCGAGATTCAAAAAAAAATCAATAAATAATAAATACGCCGGATTATTGGTATTAACCGTAAGCGCCAATTACTGACGCTCAATGAAATCGAAATCTAGGCGAAATCAAATACTGCAATAAATTGATGAGGTCTCCATGCACTTCGGTTTCGTTTTCTTTCTTCTGTTCAAAAAAATGTCTATTGGGAATTATCTAATTAATGGTTTGTTTAATTTCACCCTGGACAATAATAAGAGCGATGAAGACAAAGGGCAAGAAGTAATTTATAGAGCCAAGTAGTAACGCAACACGTCGTGCAATTCCTTTTAATGCACATCGGGAGATTTTTTTCGGTACCGAGTACTCGATACGATACTCTTAGTACGGTAGCAACGACGTCGCCGTCGCCATCACCATCTAATGCCTCGCAGAAGACAAAGAGCTGCGCTCAGCCACATAAACTTTTGTAAAAGTCGAAACGATAGTTATGAGTAAAGATATGGCATCGCGAGCGTGTACGAAGTAGCGGAGAAGAAAAAATAAATGAGGGCATCGAGTGAAAGACCACACCTATTCGAAGCGCGCCGCGAACGCTGTACAACGAAATAATCGAAATCATCAGGGATGTCTTAGAAATTTATAGGTTTGCCATTTTCATTGATGCATGCGCATTTACATATTTGCATATATCACCTGAAAACTATTCTAAACATGGCTACGCTTAATTTATTATACTGTTGTATTTGCAAGTTTTGTTCAAACCAATTGAGTACAACCCTGCAAAATTGAGCGTTATAAAGCAGTTCAAGTATGTAATTACACAGTGGAATCATACAAGCATAACACCACTACAATCAGCTAAAAATCTGTGCACTACACGCTAACCCACTGGAATCGAAGTACAGTTAGCAATCGAAATTGAAATGCTCACTATTTTATTTAATAGCTAACTATTTAACTCGCATTCTAACGATACATGCACTCAACGAATACAAACAAAGCGTATAAAATAATTGCCTTTTTTATGATTTCTGGTAGAAATGTACCAATAATTGCGTCAATTATTGAAAGCGAAATCGATTTTTTGATGCTTCTATTTTTATATATTTATTTTGGTGTCAATAATATATATAGAGACTAAATCCACTCCATTCTAGACTTTTTGTCTCCCTCATCCAAAACGAAGGAGCCAAAATATTAAAACTAGAGCCCTTTGAGGTTTTTATTATACCATCTTTGTTTCCTTCTTCCTCGGCCTTCTAATGTTTAATGCTTCCGCTTTAACGTCATCATTATTGCTTTCATCCTTGAAGTATCACTAAACCATGATATCTGATTACACACCACACCAAATAATTCCATATATTTAGAATAATAAAAAGTGCAACCTTAATTGTTTGGCAAAACAAAATAAAATTTATTTAAATAAATCAAGACAGCGTTTTTCTGAAAATTTTCTAGAGGTTGCCAAATCTGACAAACCAAAATTTTAGTCAGTCAAAAAGCATTTAACTAAATGAATTGTAAATTGTCAAAATTCGAGTAAATAATAATAATGATCTTCCACTCGTAATTTCTTTAAATTTTTCAATGAAAATGTCTCAATCGCGTCAAGACCAAGGCAATCAAACTGGCCTTTGTGATAATGAAGACGTTCCTTCAAGGATTGATTCCGCTGTGAATACACCAGCCAGGATTTCCCGATCAACATTGACAATCTTATCGCAACCAGTACGCTGGCATGATCGTACCCTCCGAATGGAGTCTATTCCCATGGGGTCTCATGAAACGGTAAGAAGCCAAATCCCCGAATCTTCCAGTAATAACGCTATCAGTAACATCAGAACCAATAACAATAACATTAGAACCAATAATAGTAACATCAGAACCTTTGTGATTGATTCTACTGAATCAACACCAGTCCGTTTCAATGAATATGATAGATCCCAAAGAGGCAGTTTGAGGGAGGCTCACTGCTCAATATGCCATAGCAGTATCCGTGAATTTGACGCCTCTACTGATAATGTCGAGAAGATAACGAGATACGTTGTGGTTAGTGGTATAGTACATAAAGTTGTTGGCGGTGAACTGAAACATCTTCAGAAGAAGGATAAGAATGAGTATAATCGATGGGCGAAGATTATCTACGACCATTATGCGTAAGAATCTTCAGGTCTTAGATTTCATTCGACTCCAGGACAACACGGAAGATCCTGGATTTATATAGAGTAAATTTTATTAGTGGTTTTGTTTTGGATAAATTTTCTGTAATTTTATATTTTTATACCATGTTATACCAATATTTTTGTCTAAAGATAAATAAAATCCATGCTCTTATACAAGAGGTTTTTGCATTGGTAATAATTATATGTTGTTGTTTCTATTGATTTAACTGCAACTGCAAAGAGCCCAGCTTGCAGTTGCAGAGCCGATTATCCGCATTGAATACCAGTCTGTGTTAAAATTAACATCAAGTTTCCTTCCATTAAAGCTAGCTAAATTTCATTTTGTTACTGTAAAGAAAGAATTTGTAGCTAAATTAAGTCAAAACTAATAAAAGTTATCGTTTATCGTCTCATCGCAACTTCAGAGCGTACAACAAAGCCACGAAATATAATTGTGCCTACGCTCTAGCTTTATCATCATTGTTGTTACCATTTAAGCAATAAACGTGGATGATGCCGTCCATGAATGGCGACTGTTTATCAATGAGACGGATCATTGCATAAAATTTTATTTCTATGCGGAAATGCACAGCGACTATGATCTTGTCTGAAAGCATTTTCCTTGTTCGCTTAAAACTTTTTGACATTCTTAAAATATTAATTACTTTAGTTTATCCATGAATTTATTTCAATTCGAATTTTACAGAAAGAATCATCAGAGTTTTATCTAGAATCAAAATTATTCTTAAGAATTTATGATAAGCTACAGGTAGAAATGACATAACAATTAGCAATAAGGATAACGATAATACAGCACGCGCCGATAAATGGTATGTCGTTGTGTTGTTCAAAGCCATCACTGATAGTGAATCTCTTTAGTGACCGTTGTCGTCTGTTCATTGCATCGTTAAATTGTTGCTTGTTAGAGATTGATATTAAACGCGACAAGAAAGTCGCGATTTCCAAGTGATTGGCAAAAAATCAGCTTTCCGAGAGCGAATGGTTAAATGCTGGTTAAAAGCAGGTACAGGAGTTGTAGGTGATTTACATATATACTTAATTATTTGCGCCGTCGCTTGGTCGCCGTTATTCAATTACATCTATACTACTCGTGTATTATAATTATGCTAATCTCAATAGAAATTAATAAATACAACTATCGTTTTCCATTGGAGCGATATCTCAATGCATAAAAGGCATATTATTGGTACTTGAGTAATATTGACTTTGTGTTGTCATTTTGCATTTCACTAGTAATTCTAATTCATCTTTAGTTCTTGGAGTTTCTTTTTTTAACATTTAATGAGTAATAAATATCTTATTGGTGCAACTAAGCTCCTGCAAAAAGTTATTTTTTTTGCTAATGTTGGTGTTTACCAGAAGTCCAGAATTTGAAGGTACCCCAGTTAAATTCCGAAATATTCAAATTAGGAGTTGGTTCAAAAACATATATAACAAAAGCGTAATAAAAATAAATATATTGCATTGAATCAATTACAAATTAGCATTGCCATAACATAAATTAATTAATTAAATAACAATTACTTCAGCCATTAGTAATAATAGTCTTTTTTGTTAAGTAATAATAAAATTTCCAGAATTCCTTTTGGTCCATTGAACATTTTCCAACTGCCAACGTTGACTTTTCATCCCATTGCATTTGCGAATAATCAAACCATCATTGTACTCTTTGCTATCAGGTAAATCCAAACATAAATCATTAGTTTTATGTCGTAATTCTTTCTTTTCTTTGACATAAACCCATTCCTGTCGACTAGCCCCAGAACAAGCCATAATTCGAACCTTCTTTGAAGAATTAACATCTTTTTCTGGGGCATCTAAACAAATAGAATCATCAGTCATAATAAATCCTTGCTTTGTCATAACAAACATTTCCACTGTAAGATGCTCATCAGTAAGGCATTCATTCAATTTGGCAATGCCCATAGGTTGATTGGATAATTTGCCTAAAGGTTTAATAAGACAACGATTAATGTCCAAATTACGAATCCTTCCGAAGAAACGATCATGGTCAGGGAAGAAGTGTTGTGGCCATACAGTATGTAAATACCAAGAAAACGATTTACATTTGAGACGTTGTCGTAAAGCAAGTCGTTTAGAAACATCCAAAGATTCTTTCACTTTGGCTGCTTCCTCATTAAATTTAAAATAGAAATCAGCCCATTCGTCCATCCAGACAAGTGCTACTCTAGCTAAATTTGCAAAAAGCGTTTGGGATACTCCACCTGGAAATGTATATGGTGAAGACTTTCTAAAAAGGTGACCAACATGTGAACAAGGTGCTATTTCCACTCTTCCACCACATTGCCAAATACGAAACGACAATTCTAAATTTTCACCACCCCAGATTTTCATATTTTCATCATAGGAACCAATCGCCCAGAAAAATTCTTTACCAATTGCAAATAATCCTCCAGCCATTGTAGGACTTGCAAAGGGTTCACTAACATCTTTCTTGCGTTCTTTCAATTGTCTGCTGCCTAATGTAAACCACCTAAATTGAAGATTCCAATTTAAAGCTCCCCAGTGAAGTTCAAAACTTTTTACGTATGCAAAAGTCTCATCGTTTATTATGTCAATTACTGGACATACTACTGAATTTGGAGATTCTTTGATTCTGGCAAGAAGAGGCAATAACCAGCCTTCAGTTACCTCGCAATGAGCATCTAGAAAAACCATTACTGGGGCTTGAGACATTTTAGCTCCTTGCAGTCGGGCTTGAATCAAACCAACTCTTTCTACAGATCTTAAAATTATGGTTTTTACTGGGAGAGTTGCAATGTAATCGTCCAGTGGTTGTCGTAGGAAATCTAAAATTTGAAATGAAATATAATTTCAAGGTTTCTAATGTTTGGTCATGTATTCACGGTAAACATTTATTACCTCTGTCACTAGCATCATCTACAAGAATAATTTCTCGTAGAAGCTGTTTAGGAGATCGATTAATAACACTCCAAACTGTTCGGAAAAGTGTTGACCATGCTTCATTATGGAAAACTATTATCACACTTGCGGACGGATAAGTCTTATAATTATCGTATAAATATTTACATCTAAAATTTTGAGAGTTAAAATATATAAACACATAAATTTAAATAATAAAACATGCTTTTTGCGTCGGACATCAGGAAGAGTTCGATTTAATGGGATTCTGTCACTAGCCAAAAGATTGAATCGATTTATTTGAAATAGTTGCTGCATTTTAAAGAGATCTTTCGGTGGGGTCATTACAGGTTGACCATCACGTCCAGCATTCGGTTCCGGATTGAAATTATTTGCATTAAGTTGGGCTAAAGTTGCATTAGGAATTTTCTTCATTGAAGGTCCAATGTAATGTCCAACAACTACTTTAATTCCATTACGATCGACGTATTCTTCCTGATCGCCATTATTACCACTAAAATAGAATTTAAATTAGTAATTTTGAAATTGCAAAAAAATCCATAATTTTAGAAATTGAAAGAAATGTTCTATAACTTACTGGTACACTTTTCTATTAATTTTGCCTTTGGTTCTTTGTGTGTTGAAAGATTCGTCAGCGTTGATTGAATTTACACGCCATATTGTCAGAATTACTAAGATTAGGGTACAAATTAACAGAGGCCATATTTTTCTGCAGCGTCGCAAAGGCCCACAGAACATGGCCCTAAAAATATAAAGTACATTTAACATATTATTATACAAAGATAATATCATGTACGACATCTTGTGTCACATAGAACAAAATCCAAGATAATGCTTGACCTTAAATAACACTTTGTTGTTATGATGAAACTTATTACTTAAAAACATATTTATAAAGCGAAATAAGAATATAGGTACCTTCAGATTCTGCTGATTATTATTGTAGTAATTCCGATGGATATTTCATCGAAAAACTACTTCAATCTGGATTGCACTGAAGAGGACTTCAGATTAGGACATGTTGCAACTTTTTGCTGTTGACCAAATTCCGCGACGTATTTCATTCCGATTAGCACGTCTGCACTACAGTCTCTAACATACATAGTACACCATTCGATTTCAGCTCTGTCTGCGACCATGAACTTTCACTTTACTGGTTGGCGTGCTGGTGTGCTTCTCATTTCATTTTGTGGTAGGTAGGTACCATCTGTTATTACCTCTCCTTCTCTTCACAAAGTCTTCATTTAAAAGTTCCAGGTGCAAGTAATTCTTGCGGCGTCTTAGTTGGTTGCCTACGTTGAGGTACCGTACCAAGTAAAAATATTCTCATCAGCTGAAATACATACCATGATCTTTTTCATTTAATTTGCATATAAAATAAATATTTGAACATAACAAACTTGAAATTGACCTTTATTACTTTACTGTTTACTGTATTTTAGCTTCCTTAAAATATTAATAACTTTAATGGAAATTTTAAAATGTTGATCAATGTTGATCTTGAACCTAGTGAATCATCATCAAATTATCAACACCGTTGCTATTTAAATTTAAATATGTTTATTAATATATACGATATACCACATATAAATATTTAATATATCCACTAAAACTATTTCCTTGTTTTTGTTTCAAATTGTGAATTTAAAAATTTATAGCAAGCCATGCCAAAATTTGTTGTCATGACCCTAATTACATATCGTCAAAATGTCAAATATTCTATTATCAAAATCTTCAACGTGTACAGTCCAAATTTTTCTAATTCTCTAAATTGATTTGTTGATGTTAAATTATTGTAAATACAAAAATTCAAGATGGGTAGTAATCCTTTCGACTACGTAAGAAATAACACTTGGAATCCTATGCCGTTCCCCCATTTGCGCTCCATGGCGGCAGCAGCACAGGTCCCACCCCAGATGTACCAATACCAGTACAATCCAGCAGGATACATGCCGATGCAAGAACAACAAGCGGTAAGCAGTGGCTACGGCCCTCAAAATTTCTATGGTCCCCAATATAATCAAATGGATGGAGGTCAGTGTACCTCGAACTGGAGCCATATGCCAATTATGTCGCCTATCCCCAATGCACCCAATATGCCTCCCCTCCCGGCCAATCGATCTAGGGCAGCTTCGCCAACTGCACCACATGGTTCTGCGTATCCTCGCTATAACGGAAACATGGTTCTGTCAAATAATCCGATGTCTCCGAACATGGGCTCACCCTGTGGGGCTCCTAACGGCTTCGGGATGTTCCCTGACTTTGAGCAACATTATTCAGCGAGGGGTACTCCTACCCAAAATAACCGGTATAACGACATCGGCAATTTCGATGAGTGCTTTTCGTTTGATAACATGTATCCCATGGAGCCTCGTTTTGACCCAACCCCGAATTGCTATGATACAGATATAGACAACGAGTATGAGGGAGGAGTACCTTTCGGTCTGGATCAAGGTCCAGGAGGACATGGCGGACATGGCATGCCCGGAATGTATGGAGCGCACAGAGGCGATACAGCACTTGGTTATGGCGCCCATAGTGCTCAAAGATCTATGGAATCTCCTGGAAGCCATGGAGGATATGGACCACGAGGGTATGGTACACAGGGCATGTATGGAAATGATCGACCTGATGCCGGTTATGGATACTATGAATATCCATCAAATCAACCACCCTACTCTATTCAGCCGGGACCATCTGCATATGGAGGACAGCAGACTATGGGACCTTACACAGCTATGGGTGTGGATGATGAAACCTCTGAGAGTGAACTGGAAACTAACATCCCTCACATGTATATAAATGGGCGGAGAGTAAAATTTCCTACCGATAACGATAATGTCGAGAAATAATTGTCATATTTTTTTCGATGATTTCGGTGATTGTTAAAGTGTATATAGTCTACCACTTTTTTAAATATATTTACTATTGAGTCTATAAAAATTTTAATTATAATATTCATTGAATTCATTTGGACTATATGAATTCAGTCAATACTCTTTAACCAAGGTTGTAATTATAAATATTGTTAATAACAATTAACAATAATACTTTACAATTCAATTGTGAAGTTGACCTGTAATGAATTTTTATGTGGCATAATTTATTCCGGTTTATACAGTTATAAAAACGGAAGAAATTAAGCTAATTACAATACAATATCATTTCTATAAATATTATTGCATAAGGAAATAACGCTGTATGTTTAGTGGGCTATATTAAATTGGAATTTTGCTATTTCCCAGAATCTCCAATACCCGGACTCAAAATTGTAAACATTGAATACTAAATTTTATCTGTAGTGTTGTAGTAGTTCTAAACTAAAATATTACAGTAATTTTAAACAATATTAAAGTTTATCAAAGATAATGTAAAACAAAATAATCTTTGCTGAATCTTGCCACTGGTGCACCATCATTGTGGTAGCAAAGAAATTGTAGCTGATAGCACAAGAATTAGTCAACAGAAAGCGCTAGTACTTTAGCAGAATTCTGCAATGGCGCGACGCTCACGCCAAAGAGTCTGGAAGTCGGCGCGTCGAAGCCGCAAAGCAGGCGACAAAACAATCGACGACCATATTCACGATCCCTGTGAGAGCCTTCGACAGGCTGCTAGAAGCGCGCCCAGGTGCAAATTAGCGTGAATGCTATTATAACCAGCGTTCGCGTTCGTTTTGTAGACAGTCGTTGATCGGCAAGCTGGGCAGAAACAGCCGAAACAGCTGAACCGCAGTGCTGTTGCGAGTGCGTGTTTTGTTGTGCGCGCGTCAGTTGTGGCTGGCATCATCATCGAGGTCCCTGGTGCGGGATATCAACGATAAAGGCTCATCGCCCTTTGTAAACAAAAGAGGCGTTACAACCGCGCCGCGTCTAAAAATACAATCTTGCAGGTGACGCGAATTACTAGCGTAAACAAAAGCAATCGAATAGTGTGTTCCGCAGGATTCTTTCATAGCAGAGGCGAAATCTGGAATATTCTGGTAAGTGTCAAGCATGTCTCAGCAACAAAATAACGACCATGCATTCAAGGCTATTGATCATTTGCGTATTTCGATTAAATGACATAATGTCGATATCATGATTATTTGCGTTAGTGGGCATGGGGTAGGTCGCGGCGTCCTGAAGCGGCCATCTTCTGTCGCAATTGAACGCACGCCACCCCAACCCCCCAATAATATGTCTCCTGCCGGCCCAACCGCGCCTGCCACCTTGCGCAGGCGGTACGCGTCTATGCAACCCACTTCTCACGTTCTTCTCATGCATGCAATGCAAGTTGTAACTCTGCCGCGATGCTATTTTGTTTCTTACTGACACACCAAGAAGAAGAAGAACAATTCAGTTGGAGAGAAGAGGGTGATATTTGTTTGATTTGCTTTATTGTCATGCATGGCATAATTCACAGGAGCATTTTGTCTTGCGTAAATTAACAACTTGCTAACTATTGACTAACATTGTGCAAACTTTGTGTGCACTTTTGCTCATAATATGAGGCTGTTTCTATTATTTAGTTTCCTAAACTTGAATTGCTAAATTTGTAGATTTAACTTTTTGCAAAAATCCGGGTTTTGAGTCTTTTTCTAATACATATGATGGGTTAGGCTTTTAATGTTAATATTTTTAGTTATTATTTTTGTCTGTAAGAGACTTGAAATGTCAGATTGGTTTGTTTATGAGTTAAAGAGTTAAGACACAGTTTCCTGGTTGATTAGCATGCTTCTAGTGAGTGATTATTGATATTCAGATATGACATCAATATAATTAAGAGTTGCACGAGGTTTTGGCAGCTAATTTGCATCCAAAAGTTTCCAACTAAATTTCATTCCTTTGGTATTAGTAATAACTAATAATTTCTTACTTAGGTCATGCATATCAATATCTACAAATAGCTAAGTAAGTGATTGTTTGGGTTATCACAATTGTGGTGAATTTAACAATTGTGAATTGTGTTAAAGTATTATACATAATAAATAATTGCATTAATAGCTTATGATGGAATTTGTTACTCAAGTACACTAACCTACATGAATCGTTAATACTTCGCAAATAAAATAACACACATACTGCAAATTGGTGAGTTTAGTGTGAAATCACTGGTCTATTCACAATTTAACAATTTTTGAGTAGAAAATAATTGTAAGCTTCTTCATCATCAAACTAATTTGGCCTATTATTAAGAAAGAATTGCACATGAGTAGTTCCCATTTCGTTAGTCTTTTGTTACGACAACTTGGATTTCGAATTCCAATTAAAGTAATTCACTAATAACATATTTATTTTATCGCAACCTTGTTTCGCATACATTCTTAACGCGCAATAATCCTTGATGCAATCAATTACAAGTACTTGAATGGAGATTTTAGATTTTGGAATTTCACTAAGATTCTTATTCTATCATGAGTAGGTTGTAGTAGTGCTTTAGATTTCCAGTTCAATTTAGTGATGATCTTACCTTGTCTTCTTTGTAAAATACAAAGCAACAAGGAAACAAAACAACTTTGATGTATTTAACTTAAAATGTCAACGTGTTTCAGTGAAATTTCCGGGTCGATTTGAATTTTTGCGCAAGGAGCGTGTAACGACCTTTGACAATGAGTGAGTAACGTTGGTATTTATTAAACACTCACAGTTAGTTAGTTCACGGGAATAAAAAATTATGGACGCTTCGACAACACTGATTGTCAATGCGTTCCCGTTGTATATGTACATAGTGATAAATATGCTTCATTTACATACAATGCTCCGCGACAATTCTATTTGTTTACTTATTAAATTGTTGGCGCTGCGAATTAACCCCAGCTTAATTACCAATTTATTAATAAAATTGATTATTGTTGGTGATAGGGTCACTCAACTGTTAAGTATTCAATTCAAGGAAATCAATATAGGTTTTCATTAGGCTTTTATTTACCAATATCTTAAAGATACAGATTAGTATTTTGTTCATTTAGAAGAATAGTCTATTCACAAAGGAGTATGTATATTGAAGTTCCTTCCGAGCAAAATCTTGTGGAGCCAATAAGGAAGGAATTCAGCGCTACTGAGTTCAGGAAGGAGAATAGCATAAACCAAAGTAAGTAGTTGTTTATTTCTGATTTTCTGAGTCGATATCAGTATTCGTATGACTTTTCCAATGGTAGTAGTGTCTTATTCCATTAGACTAAAAAATCCACCTTTGTATGGGTCCTAGACTCCTAGGGGACCTTAGACTTTTGGAGTCATCTTGCTAGCTCTCGATGCCAGTTCCAAATGAGTCACAGAAAATAAAGGACTTACATATATTCTGTCTGCCACCTACCTTTCAGTGGCAATTATCTTCCCTCCTCTTCTCTAGTCCAATATTGATGCTAGAAGATTATACAAAATAAATATATTCAGTGCCCAGGGCAGTAGTGCCTTATTACAATTGACCACAAATCCACATTATCCTGAGACCTCAAAAATTTGGAGTCATTTTTCTGGCTTTCCTGGCCAATTCCAGATGGGTCACAGAAATTAAATATAGGAAACCTTTAAATTAAATATTTTTTAATTCTTTTTGCAGAACCTGTTTCCTTCTCTCTTCTGTGACCAAACTATAGATCTCAGAAAATCGCAGAAAATAAAGCTGAAAGAAATATATACAATAAATAAATATACCAAACATTTACATCAGACTTATTTTGTTGTTTATAAATATAATAATTTTATTATTATCAGTAAACAGGTACTAAAATTAAACATAATATAATTGATTACCAAGTCCAATCCAATAGCAATAGTTGCATGTATTTATATTGTAATAAAATAAATAAGACAATCAAGAAAAATAACAACATCCACAAGTTAATAGTTAATAATAAACAATCAAAGACTAAACAAAAATCGATAAATTTAATTGATAAATTCCTGCAAGTTTAAATAATCCCAATAAATAAATAACAAATGATCAAATAATGTGTGTAAAATTTATTCTCCTCGGCAAAATCAAGAATAATAATAAATTTCATTAAATTCAGAGTTGTTTATTTTTAAGCATAAATTAAACTAAACAAAGTCTACGTTAGTCACTTTCTGTTTCTTTCTTAGTCTCATGCAGCAGTACCCAACAAAAGTAGCATAAACTTTTGTTGAAATAGCTGGATCTACTTTAAATAAAGTCATTGGTAGAAACCTAATTAAAAAGTACTTCACTGTAATAAATAAACCTTCTTTCTTGAACATAATTGGTGTGGTGGTCCAAGCGTAGACGGACACGCTGACCTTCAAAAATTAGTACAGCTTAATTGTCGCTGGCGCGAAGCTTATATATACTACTCCTAGAAAAAAATGGAAGTTGCAAAATTTGAAGCATTGGTATCTGTAACTATGGCAATGTTGGTGCAACTATGGTAATACCGCCTAATGGCGGTATGGCGGTAACAGTTGAATGTCGAATGTGTTTCATGGCTCGCACATATTTGTTATTGCTTTGAGTAATAGTTGCTGCTCGGTGCTGCACACCTTCAAGGCCATTTTGGCCCGCTCGCCGCGAACAAGTGTAACTATGGCAACGCGCGCACGCACATCATCATCGTATCAATAAACAATCCGCGAGTTGACACGCTTTTAAGTCGGTCATGCCATTTTTCGTCATTCGGATCGCGTACCCTGGAGGTCAGCCCAGCAGCAATGAGCCCCATTTCGCAAAACTTCAATTAAATTCCCATTGCATATTGAATGAGAGCGAATGCTTTATGCTTTTACTTGCTGACGCTGCAGTGTGCTTATCAGTCCTTATCTTGTCGCGACTAAGCTGTTATCATCATCATCCGGACCTCGACTTGTTTGAAAGTTTTGCTTTTCAAACTTGGTATTTCCCACTTCTTGTCTTTCTTTACTGCTTTAGAGGTATCTGCATGCTATAGTTGCTTGGTTCTACTGCTTTGACCATTTTTATATAGATGGCGCTAACTTTATAATTGGGGGAGTTTATGGATTGAATAAGACTTGCTTACTTTTGGTGTAAACTTTGTAACCAAATTTTGCAATTTGCAACATTGGGTTTTATTGATTACTTCCTTAGATGATTTTACTAAGGTTTTATTTCTAATTCTTAATTCGGGTAATAAAACTGGCAGGTCTGAAATTTGCTACATGAAGTGCCTATGTCTGGAAAGGAACATAATACTTTAGCCAACAATTTTGTGCTTGTGCAATTAGTTAACCTTGATAATACCTGTACTGCTGGTACTTATTCTACTAGTAAATTGTTTCGTAATAATATATTTATTTCATTTTAATTTTTTTATGCACTAATCATCAAACTTAGTATTACAAATTGTAGTATCACTAGTATCTTCTGTCTTATAACAAAAAAGTAAATTCTTATATTAGTTTTGATACAATTTATAGTCTCTTTACTCAGAATTCCAGTTTCTAAAAACCATCCCCCTTTTATCTCCTAGGACTGTTTTTTAACCTGTAGCCAAATTTATGAACATCCTGTATTAGAGAACACTATCGATATATAGGTATTGACCGCTATCAAGGTCTCTCTTAAGTTTGCATTTCTTGTTAACCACACACATACATCCACAACTTGCGTCGTGCACCTATTCTCGTACGTCGCCATAGCAACAATATTATCAAGGCCTACTTACATACTTAGTTCTTCCATACTCAGTGCAGTAACGCCAGGCAATCAAGGCCTTTTGTTTACTTATTATTTTACGCGCGACTCACACACGCACGCGCATGCCGTAAGTCATTGGCACAGCGCACGCTTGCGAAGAAACAAAAGGCGGCTGCGTCGGCATCGCCGGAGAAAAAAAACTATGTGTAATTTGTTAACCTTCATAGTTCAACGACTCCCGCTGTCGCCGACTCGCGCTCGTCACGCAGTCGCTGACTTCGTAGGATTTTCGCGCTTATTTTCCACGCTTTCTGTCTAGATTTCAACTCATCGGAAGTCAAATTTTGATGTCCAACTGGGTTCTATTCCTCTTCCTATTT
This sequence comes from Falagria sp. GC000072, assembly GCA_030556245.1. NCBI lineage: Eukaryota > Metazoa > Arthropoda > Insecta > Coleoptera > Staphylinidae > Falagria > Falagria sp. GC000072. Next base: position 6,913 of record JASKGN010023774.1, on the reverse strand, counting down.
GTAACCTTGAGATGCAGATGATGGACATTAAATAGTTCATTTTGTTGCAGGATAAGAATGGCGACGCCATATACAAAAACAAGGAATAAACGTCCCCTAGCAACTAGTAAATAAGGTGAGTACTTAGTTGAATCGGGCTTAGCAACGCAAACTTTCGGTTTCGATGCACATCGTTCTCGTGCCTGAGGGGAACAGGCAGTCTGTACATTGGCGCAGTGAAAGGGTGCAGGTAGGGTGCAGTAACCCCTAACAACTGACTAACGCGCAGCACAGACTAGCGGTGGATCAATAAACTGCCAGGACTCCCAACCCAAAACCTCTATCAAAATATCATGGTCTGTGGGGTATTTTCTGTTCTTAATTTTACTCACCTTGAATTCAGTATTTTGGATTACTAATGGATATTCACGGAAACCAATATCATTGCGGAATTTGTAGTTTTCATATTTCCTAGAATAATCAATAGGGTTTTCATATGACTAAAACATGTCTACGTGGTTTCCACTCAGTACTTCCCTCTTCCCCTGTATTCTTAATACATTTTCATTACTAATTTGGCCAACGCTAGAAAAAAATTATCAATGAAAAAAATGAAGTTGTAAACAAATCCTGGGTGGTAAGGATAGTAAATATGAAAAATTGGTCGTCCCTTTGAGTAGTGGTGGGGTGAAATCGCGAGGCATCGTCATGAATCGCGTGGCGTCGTTGTATCCGCCGGCGGCTTCGATCGTGCGTCGGTCGTTGTAACGGCAGTGGCGTCGCGTCAGTAGTGCTGGCCGGCGCAGCGGTCATGATAACGTCGTCGTCGTCGCCGTCGCTTGCATCGTCAGCGTCGTCCACCGCGCTCCAATCGCTTGTGTTGCCTGTGCTCGCCGCGCCGTCCGCCGGTCTCGTGCTACACTGCGGCGCGCACGGCAAACCCTGCCGCCCGCTGCTATTACAACCGCTTTCACCCGCCGCCTTCGTGCAGTGCTTTGCCGCGGTTGCCGTCGGTGACGGCCACCACCAGAGCGCGCTCTTTGCTACGTCGCCGGCGCACTGCTGGAGGGCCGGCAGCCGCGCCACGAGCGCGTCCTCCGCGTATGTCGGCTGTTTCCTGCCGGCGGCCGAATTCGCCCTTCGACATCATCGACATCCACCCGCCGCTCATCACCGATCACGGGGGTACTTTCGTTGTTTTCAGCCTACTATGGAAACAAGGTACGAATGGGCACCCACTAAGAAGTGTGTGCAATTACTCTCCTTATCCTTTTCCCTTTGCAAGTTTTCAAGTACTGGTAAACAATATGGCGGCAATGTCCTTTTTTCGTCGTTCTTTTGTTTTTGAGTGTATGTACTCACTCAGCGGCTGGTAACATTTTTTTGTTTCGGCTGGTTTGGTTTCCCATGCTCTCTCAGGTTACGCTTGCGATCCGCAAACTAGAGAGCTTCCTGTGAGTAACGTCTGCCGCGTGACGTGAGCAGGTATTTCCGGTTAGCAGTTTGTGGTTGCACTTTGTTAGTAGTCTGCTAGAGTATTGATGAGTTGACCAGTGTATTTTCCATTTTGTTTACCAACTCGGTATATATTTTTATTTTGTTAGTTTATTCCAGTTTCTGGACACTTGGGCTTTCAAAAATAGTTTGGAGAGCCATGTTCAATGTCCCTCATAAATTTTATGTTCCTTCAGGGATGTCCAACCTTACCAAACTTCTTTTTTTTTTATGTTCAATCTACTTTAGTTTCGTTTTTGTTTCGTTTATAATTTCTGTAATCAGTACCCAGACACATCTTACGGTAACATCGGCTCCGCGAATTTTATCAACTTCTAAAACAGTTAGTTCACATCAAACTAGTTAAATGTTTTCTCATTAGCAATGGACATAATAATTATTATTTGTCGCCATGGCCTAACGTCAGCCAACCTTCTCTCTTAACGCTTTACGTAATATGAGACTCAGTCATATGTACTTACTTACTCTTAGTACATAGAGTAGGTACACATGAATCTACAATACTTTTGCGAATGAAGTAATAACAATCGGTATAATGAGCATATCGCAAGTACGCAAGTGTAAACGACGTAGGCAAGGTTACGTTGTCCTTATTTTCATTTTCTTATTGCTTCTACCATTAGAGTTTGCCTATACATATTTGATTCTGAAAACGACGTCGCGCGCATTTTGTTTTCACTCTGAGATTTTAATTTGTGTCATTGACAACTAGCCTGCTTAAGTTGCTAGTTAAATGACAGACAAATCAGAAAAGCATTAATGTGTTTCTGAAGATTTAACATTTCAAAATCTGCAGTAGACTTTCATACATCAGTTCGATCCTCAGTCCAAAAATTGTACACTTTTGGCACCAAATTCTCTTATTGATTTAATGAAGGCTTCTTTTGGTTTTTCCAGGTGAGACACCACACTTGATTATTGTGGATTATTTTATTCAAAAAGTGGCAGCCAAATTCAAATTCTGAAAGAGTAAGTTAGTCGAGTTCATTGACAGTAAATCTCTTTTAAAGACTTAAATTCTCTAAATGTACCTAAATTTAAATCTAACTGCGCACTTTGATTGGAAGAAAAGGCACAAGACGCCATTCCGTATATTAATAGCATCTACTTGCATGATGTTCTGGAGAGCCAATTTCTAGTCTCGTTGTCTGGAAAAAAACATTAATTTATGGAATAATACATTATGAAGTTTCTGTTTTTTTTTTTGAGAGGGGAGGAAAGTTACTATTTGGGGAATCTAGAGATTGATTTGGTCATCAATTTATTTCTGTTAGGAGGTCACCCAGTGCAATTCTTAGCATCTGGGTGGTCCTGGGCACACTTTGAAGTTGCAGTTGTACATAGCCCCTAGAAGTTGGCAGAGTTGGGGGCCCTGTACTACAATTCAAATGTATCGAGATCTGACCAAGAATCACCACCTTAGGGTTTTCTGTACTCCATTCTAGAATTTTGTTAGATGACCTTATTTTTTGTCCAGGTTCCCGAGGAAAAGTTAGTTGTTTAAAATGACTTTCTTCAAATAAAAATATTCACACCTTCCAATGACTACTGAATGACTACTTCTAGGTCAGGCAAAAATAAAATTACCTTTCTGAAATAAAAATTGTATAGTAAACAATGCCTTGGACAATGAAACCAGTACCAGCCAGTGATAAATGGAATCCATAAATCATTGATATATTAATTCCAATCAGCATAAATGATTATGATTGGCCAGTCAGTAACAACCAAATTTAAAGTAAAAACAAGGAAGAAGCTCCAGAAAGTTGTATCGTCATGCATGTATGTCCAAGAGCGAGTGATCTCCACTACCCCAGGTGAAAACTGACTCGCAATCAGTAAATACTACGATACGATTTTCAATCCATTGGAGTTCGCTAGCTGGCCGCGATGTTTCTCGTCCAAGGTCATTCGCATGTCGCGCGTAAATAACACAAAAGAAGCGCGTTTTTATAGTCTCCTCGGGTATATGTTCAAAGATGCTCATCTTGCACTTTCTGAGCAGCAGCGTCGTCATTTTTAGTCTTCGCCGACGCGTCTTCGCTTGCTCGTCGGTTCGCCTTAGGTTGTGTATTTATATCTTCACTCTTGCCTTTTTGTTCTTGCTCGTTTTTCATTCTTTATTCTTCACTTTTGGTTCTTGCTGTTCTGGTTCACCTCATGGCCGTTTTGCATCTGCATCTGCAGGACGATGAGTGTCGAGTCTAGGTCTAGTCTATCCAGCAGCCGGAGGAAATTTCAAATTATACATTAAACCGGTTTACTTCACCGATTTTCCCCGTCAGCTGGGTGAAGAGTTATCATTGTTGTTACCTTGTCTTGTCTTGCTTTTGTTCTAGTACCTTTGCTACTCTGCTCGCGCTAGGGCTGACTTAGATCCTTAGATGTAGTGACTATTGGTTAGACTCACCTTTTTCCTAGTCTACCTAAGACTATGTACATAATATCTAGGTACATATTTAACTTTATATGTTTAATTCATTCCACATGCTTACTTCTTCATTCTACGTGAACAACGTGCATGCATGTTGTTACTGCCTTCTGGTTTCGTGCGCGGGGTCGACCGCCATGTGCATGCGATTGCTACGCTGCTGATAAAAACTCTTTAAAGGGGCTATAACTAACCCTTTCACAGGGTCTTTCTTTTTAACATTCAAAACATTTACATGTTAGTGTATTTGTATCCGTATTCATTATTGAGTATTTATTTTTATATTGCCTGCGTTATTTTTACATAACACAATAAATAATACATAAAAATAGTTCGTTCTTTGCGTGCGAAAATGGGCCAAGGCGGCTTTTCAATGTGAGGCTATATACGTGTCGCAAGTCTGAGACGCGCAATCATTGTGTACTTACTTTCGCCTCGGTGATTCCATCAAAACACTTTTTAAGATTCAACATAAATGTTATTGCTTATAAGAGACAAATATACTTTTCCTTCATGGACACCAATATTTTCTCTGCCCGGGCAGTTCCAAATTAGTACATGCTTCATTTTTTAACGCTATTGTCCAAAATGTGCGTTTTTTTGGAAATAGCAGATAATGCAAAATTGGAAAAATTGATCATTGTCATATTGGAGTTACTCTGCCTCAATTCTGAATTCAATTTGGAATTTATTTTCTCTAAATTAGTAGTAAATTTAAATTTGATATTTAGTTCTGTTTCACATAGGGCCTTGCCAAAAATGTTCTGGCTAGAATTAAAGCCATCAAGCTTGCAGTTCCCCTTTAAGCAATCCTCTACCGAGGGCTGCTCCCTCTTTGTATAGAGCTATATGTGTGTGTTATTGATCGGTTGGCTGGTACACCACTGAAGTCGCAGTCGTTGCGTTTGAACATTTTTCGCTCTTTGCAACCAGTTGGATTAATTCAACACTACACTGTATAAAATATAATCGTATCAATAGTTAGTTAACATTATGACATTATATTACTTTCGTTTAACTTTTATTCTATAATTCAAAATGGCTCCTATTTTAGTTTCTAAGTTTGAGCGGGAATTTCACCATAGTTTTTCGTGGTAAAATGAAATGTTATAGGTGAATCTGTAGAATACCCTTAATAATATACAAGGTATAGTTTATATTTTGTGCAAAATAATTCAAATTCAAAGAAAAACAACGATTTTCAAGAACTTAAAATTTGCTTAGTCATTGTAGTACCCCCACCCGCCCCTTAGCGTCCATTGTTTTTCCACCAATAGAAACAAAATAGGAAAATATCTCACAGATGATTTTGTTATTGTTATAATGATAATACTAAAACATATAAGTTAGAGAAGAAAGTAATAATTATAACAATAATAATAGTAAGTAAAAAGCAAAAGTGGTGTATTATGTGGCTGCATGGAGTGTCGCTGCCCTCCTGCGTCCGGTGGTAATGCGCGCGCCTCAAACGCAGCAAAGTTCGCTTCACTCATTCTTGTTTTTGGAGTCAGCGCAGTTGCTTCGTAACGCCCGGCGCGCGTGTACGCGCCTTTGCAAACTTTACATCTCTGCAACCCGGCTTGCTTGTTTTCTCGCGCCGTTCAAAACTTTCCATCAACCACGTGTTATCATGAAGTGCAACCACCGGGAATAAATTATTATGTTTATGATTGTGTCTATTTCTAAGTGATATGTGTACAAACAGAGTCAGTGTGTGATAATGTAATCAGTTGTTCTAGTTCACTATTGTTTCTTTTGGAAGTTTAAGCATAGTACTAGAGTTTCATATGTGGTGCGTTCTTTCATTTTTCATTTAATTAAATTTAATGAACTTAGTGATAGTTTATAGTCTTATCAGTTATTGGGAGTGTGTTTGAGCATGGAGATTGCACGACGCAAGTGAGTAGCTTCAGAAAACCCAAACAAGAAAAACAAAGAGTTGCGACACATGTCGCTTAGTATAGGGTACAATCAAATTTTGCATAATCTTCATTCGTTTTGGAAAGCTTATTTATGGTGTTTTCATGAATCTTAATGTAGTTGGATAAAATCTCATGTGTTTTGGGACATGTTTTGGTAACTCCAAAATTTTGGGACGCCATGGAAACTTTTGCGAATTTTGTAGATGATGCGCCATGTGCGTTCATCATGGCGACTATATACTTAAAAACTTCCACCAGGAAACGAGAAACAAAATACATGACTAACCAACCACAAATAACAATGTTCATTCTTAACTCATTAATGAATAATATAAATTCATGCATGAAATCGTCAATTGATCAGATCCACCGGCAATGATGTCTCATAAAAATGATCCTTCGTCTAGTTTCAATCAAGTAAGCTGGCATTTGATGTGTTCTAAACCACAATTCTTCTTCGCGTTTGTTAATAACAATTTTGCTGTTTGAGGAAAGTGTATATTCATTCGGAGTCAGCCAGTATTCCTCTTTTCGCCTTGATAGTTTTGGTGTTGTCATTCTTGTTGCAGAGTTCGTTGTCGGCAGCAGTCAGAATTGTTCGTTTCAAAATTCTCTCACATTGTGTCTGACTGTACTACAGCAGAGCGTGTGTCTCCCTCTTCAAATGTTCTCTCTCGGTGCCGGTCCAAGCCGGCAAACGCTCGAGGGAAAAGCAACAACAACGACCTGAAATGAATCGACCTTGAACCTTTTTCGTTTCCTCGTCTCGCTCTCGCGCTTCGTCGCGGTTTGGTTCTTTGTTTGCTTCGGGTACCTACCTGCCTGTTCACTTAAATCGTTTGACCATCGTGCTGGCAAACATAGGTTTTCTACCTGAAACTGTCTGAGAATTTAAGAGCGCTACCCGAAATCTTGTAGGTACCTGAAGTTCCACAAAATGGTGTTCTTACAATGGGGAACGCGCATGCATTATAAATTTCAAATCTAAGTTCACAGGTCGATTCTTCAATATTAATAAGGCAATAAATCGAAAACGGTTCCTAATTATTCGCTTTTCTTCCAAAGT
>JASKGN010023728.1:0-39914 GCA_030556245.1 Falagria sp. GC000072 | reverse complement strand
GAAAGAAAGCAAAGAATACTTTCACAATTTGATTACAACTAATTATCATCTTAATGACGTCTAGTAATAGTGCTATCAATTTCATTCTTCACTCTTTCTTACCCTTTTAAAGGGCCATTTCATTTGTTTCCTCTTCTAATTTTTGTTTCATCTTCAAATCTCTGTCTCTTTTTCATCTCTTGATCTTTTGTTTTGAACGATGTGAGAAATATCCTGGGATGGGGTAGAATGCGGAATAGATTAATATATTTGAAGGACAAAAAGTTAAGAGACAATAGAATTGGTGAGAATTAAATTAGAGATTGTTAATGCGATTTAGCCAAAAAGCGAGAATACGATTCAGCGAAAGAGTCGCTAGTATAAAACAATGATTGATGCGGACAGATTTTCATGTAGTAGCGTTATTTAAACTTCTGTTTTGCACCAAGTTAATTTCATCTCTCAATACAAAATTGCACCTCAAACCAAACGAATTATACAAAAGTGAGCAACCCACGCAATTGTTATTTTCTAATTCAATGCCATGTGTGTGATCTCGCAAACGTCAAAATTAATTGAATTCTATCAACAAAAACTTTTCTGGAATAACTGTGGCTGCTCCTCATAGTACTCTCTATGGCTAGGTTGTATGTGAAGAGCATTATTATGACGGAAATTAAATCGCCCTCTCTCTACAAACATTTCAACTTCATTAGCGGCGCACGTCCTTCACGTTCCACCTAAACCCATGCCTGCCTTTTTATCATCGTGTTTTGGCCCAGCAAATGAACATCCAAACTATGCCATATTTCTCGCAACATTCAACATTTCTTCAATGGTCATTTTTGTTGTATGGCCAGTTACAATTTCAACATTTTGCTATAAATGTAAATGACGATGTTTAATGCTTTCGGGGCGGTATTTATTTTACATCTCTTTAATTAATGTTTTTTCAAGTACTCATCATATAGGAAACCCATATATAGTTTCAGTTCCTTGTTAATTATAGAAATTCTGTGCGGATATAATAATAATATATTATAATCAAGCTTAATTGAGTTATAGACTCCCGATGCAATATATTATTCTAATAATAACAAGGATGATGGTGGATTTGTGTAATCCTGAACCGTCTGGCTTCGTATTTGTTTAGTAAGGATAGAGATTGCACACAAAATCAGTTAATTAATAAACATTTTGCATTGTTGCAACGGCTTTGTTCAAGTAAATTCCATTATGAGAGTGTTATTTTCCGCATGAAAGATAATAAACCTGTAAGGCAAAATAATATTAGGAACAAATTATAGAACAATACTATAATAATTACTAATTAACTTAGAAAAGTATTATGGTAATATCATTAAAAATTAAATTACATTAAAAAACTCGAAAAGTCAGTAAAATGCTGCTATAAATATATGTGTAAAATAAATTTAAACTTATTGGAACTTACATTTCATTACTAATAAGATTGGTGGCTCAACGCCTGGATGCGGAGAGCCGAATTTTCGAGCCCGGCTTTTTACAAATTCCGATTTTAAACTTTAAATAATTTTTTTAATTTAAAATTAAAATTGTATTTATTTCTTATTTCCGTTGAAAAGATCTCTCTTGGGTTTAAGGTAAAAATTTCTGAAGAAAAACAATAGCCGATCGGTGGGCCGGGAGCTATTGACGGTTCATACTGGGAATTGTATTCTTTAAAATATAAGTTACCCATTAAAAAAAAAGCCAAAATAGAAGAAGCCTATTGTAAATATTTAATGCTCATTATTTAGCAAAAAAGGGGATAACGGAAAAGTCTTGACCGCTACAGCCATTGTAAATAGTTATGGAAATTTTAAAAATAACTTCGGCAGAAAGGAAAAACGCCTAAAAAAACTTATTTTCATAACTTCTAGAATCAACTTCAAATTTTCCTGTTAACTTTTAAACATTTTCATTCTGTCTTACTTGTACAGTTCTTTTTTATAAAACTCATTTTATTTATTTGTTATTGGTCTGGTACTATTGGGCTCGATCGTAGAAGAATATGCCAAACGTGTCCAAAACACGCTGGAAACGTGTACGACACGAACACCCCATAGAATACACTCTGCATCGCCTTCCCGATTTGCAAAAAGCACGAATTCAATGGATGTTCTTATAATGGCACATTTGAGATTTCCGTGTGACTCGCAAAAATCTAAATCGCTCTCGCCTGCTGGCCTTAGCTCGTTCAAGCAGCACTCAGTGCCATTCGAAATATATCCGCTTAATTCGTTTGGAAATCAATTGGCACTTCGTGCAATTCTATTTATACATGCAAGTAATTTGTATTATGCCTTATGTAACATTTGCTCTAGCAATAATTAATATCGGGATAAAAATATTTCTTTTCAAAAATTTAGCCAAAATATAGAGTTTTCCCTATAAAAGTTAAAATTATATTTCATCTAATGTGCACATGCAGATGGAAACCAAGTGAACGCTTGAAACATTTCGCAATGAACAAAGTTAACATCTTTGTCTTTTCCGCCTGGGCCCAGAGCCGGGAGGATGCCATTGTTGCCTCCAGCTAATAATATTAACAATAAGTTTTCTCAAAGGGATGCGCTAAAACGCTGCTACTCCTGCTAGCGTTTCCACCGTTCAGTTGCTGTCTGCTCTATTCTGCGTATGTTTCTCGTTCTCGGTCTACTTTTACTTCTATCAGTCGGCAACATTTTTAAGTGTTCTTGCTACACCAAAATGCACAATCTCTCTGAAACTCAGTGGCTGTACGTGTAGTTTAAAAAGCTCCGCGACATTGTTAAGGATTTAAATATTTCGAGATAATAGCGAGAGAGTATACTACTCAAGTTCCAGTTCGCTAATGAAGGAAAGATAAAGGCTCCTAACGATGATTTTGAGATAGAGTGGTTGGTATTCCGTCTCTCGTGGGAACAGCATATATCGCTGATAATAAGGTAAATAACGCAGTAGAGACAGTCCCAACTTTTCGGAGCGATGCGTCATGTACTTAGTTGACAATACGACTTAATAAACGAGTAGGGAAACGAGGAGAAGAACAGGAAAAAGAGGGAAACGACTTGAACTGATACCGAAAGGATCCTTCGATTAGGCTCAACGAGGAGTTGAATGTAGGGAGAATCTTTTTTTTGTTGCCCTTGAGTATTTGCAAAAGACTTGTAAGATACATTGTGGTTGAAGTCTTTTTGCCAGGTTTCTATGGATTTGATTTTTCTAGCCAATTAGTATCAAAATTATAAATAGTACAAAACTATTCTCTTAATAAAGCAATTAATTGGCAATTAACCTCAGTAAAAAGGTGATTTAATAAAATGCTAACTACCACATAAAAATTCTTTTAGATCCAATAAATAAGCAACTCCAAGACAACGTGAACATAATAAAATATTTTTCCTACAGCAATTTTACCAGAACAGACAGAAGAAATACAAATTCTTGCCTTACATTAAACGCGCAATTTGCCAAACACCAGAGCCACTGACGGCGTAACAAACGCTAAATACATCACTAGAGCAATATAGCAGCCGGCGGCGGCGCGATATTTAACCTAACCGGCGGCGGCACGCAGCCAGATTACATACCCTACGATACACTTTTCTTAAACTTCGTCTCCTGAACATCCGCATTAAGAAATGATCCAATTTTCATTACACCGCTTATAAATTACACAGCCGTCTTCTTAGCTTTCCTATACCTATCCTTCCATCTAGACCCTCTAGAAAACCTCCGTACTATTTAAATAATTGCAGTGCATAAAAGATTGAAACTAAAAAAATCTAATTTAAATCGTATGGAAAATTACTTACGTTATTTCGCAAGACACACAGAGAAAAATGTCTCACCACTACACAAAAATTTTCGGTAATTTTTCAAAACTTTTTGCTTTTTCAGAGAGAAGATATCACGAATGGAACTATTGAAACTACGACAGAAGCGCGTGTTGTGCGAGCGCACAGAATCTGGTAGCGAGCTTCCGGGAAGACTCGCGTTATCGCGACAACTGGAAGCTGTGAAAGCGCGCCGCCTCCAAATACTCTACTAGGATGTATACGCGCGCATGCGATATCAAAGCGCGAATGAACCGCCGACACAAGCCACACCGCCGAGACGATGAATGCTCGTTAATTACGAGCAATGCGCCCGCACACGCCGGTTAATCAGTTGATAAGGCGAGAGAGAGGTAGCCGCATGTCGACGTGCCTGACCTTGCACTACATATTAGCACATATTCTACCTCGTCTTAGACTTAGATCAGACCTCATCAAAACGAAGAATTTATTTGCAAAAAAGTTTTGGGTTACCTACGACATAAAACGGAGATATTTTGTTTTAGTGAAAATTAAGCTCGGACTTCAAAAAATTAAGAGAAAATCACGGGAGAAAAGGTATCCGACCGTGAGTGGCATTAAGTGGACACGCTTCGTGCCCAGCATGCACGAAGTGAAAAAAAGAGAGAATCAGGTAAAAACCTAAAACAACGTTTATATCGAGTGTAACGAGCTGATTCCCCCATCTCGAAAAGACTTCCCTCTTTTCTGAAATCGATGCGGGTAAATTCAGTGGTGGTCACTAACGTTGGTCGTCGCCGAAGGCTGTTGAAAGGTGGTCTGCAGAAGAATAGCTCGAAGCAACCTTAGGACTACGTATACCCCTAGATTTACGAGTATAGCTTTCCTGTAATGGAGTTTCCATGCTTCGGCGTAGTTTTATGCTCTTCACCCATGGCCACGAAGAAATTGGCCCCGCAATAGTGCACCTTAGGTGTTGCCTAGAGTCTGCACTTATTCTCTCCGAGATAATATCGCTGACGAGTGTCTAAAACGCTGTGCTCATTGTCCTTTTGTGTTCGTCTTCTCATTTAATGTTTAATATCGTCGGATCAAGAGATCAACGCTCAAGTAAGCAGCTTTAGATGCGTTTTGTGCGATGTGCAAACGTTTAAACTGTGAGAAGGAGGACAATCTTAGTTGAGTAGTAGTATACTATGAAGGGGTACGGAAAACTCATTTGTCAGCAGGGTTGGGACCGGTTGGACAGGACAGCATGGGACAGTCCAGGCGAGCTGAGCTAGTAGTCCAACGACAGACCGTACTCGCGAGGCGAGACATAGATAACGCTGGTGGCGGCAGCAGCCTAGCCAGCAAGCTATGACATAAGCTCCGCGCCGGTTTGTAAATCACCCGAGAGACCAGCCGCGGCTGGCTGGCTCGCGCCGTTATAAATCTGCCAGACGCACACGTCGGTCACCGATGCAACCGGCGGCCAGCACTGGGCCACGGTCAACGCTTCGCATTCTATCCCCGAAACCGCAACAATAAATCCTTCTGCATAAAAAGCTTGATAATTATGTAGTCATCGCATTACAACGCGTACCTTTTTTTCCATTTCGTTGAACGCAAATTGTTCTTGACCATCGCATTAAATATTTTGAATTATGTCAGTTTTTCTATTGTGTCTTTTTTAAGATTATTTTAGAAACATTTTATACTCCAAAATTCAATGGAGCGTATAATATTGCTTTTACAAATTAATTAGTATTGGTATTTTTAGAAAGATGTGCACTGATTGAATCCAAGACGAAACTGATGTTTGGAAAACTTGTACATACTGTAATATCTACTTCGTAACTTAATACCCGACTGAGGTTCGATGAGCAAGCTACAGTACAGGAGATGAGAGAAGATGTTGTGGATGGTGATGTGGCAGCAGCGGGCTATCTTTCGTCTACGGTTACTAACGTTGCAGGCCATTACGAAACAGCGTTGACAAAACGCTGCTTATTTCCTACCACAGCCGGCGTTATCAGTGGCCCCCGCGACAAAGACGCATCGTTGTAATCTGTGCTATATTGTATCACACTTGTATACGAAATGACCCCTGTCACCATACGCAAGAAATCCAATCCTAATTTAATTGAATAATGTCATAGAAGATTGCAGTTTCGATAGGGTTTCAGGTAAAAATCACATTGTGCCACTGGAAATTCCATAATGACCAATATCATTGTGATTAACCCAAGCATATAATCAATAATTCTCAGGTAAATAATACTTTCTTTGTTCCATTTAAAATGGGAAATTCCCAAAGCACAAATGCACATAACAATAAAATATCTTTGACAAGAGTAAATAGAGAACTTACACATTATTGCAAATTGTATTATATCGTAGCTTGTACGATATCAGCATATGCTCACACATTTCGATATAAAAGCTCGACACCACCAACGAAGTAATGGTTATTGATGAGAATATGAATACACGCTGCGTGAATTGTATAGTCGCGTACACACTGAGGAGAATCTAATAGTGCATAAATTTGTGGGTCGTCGCGCATTTCGATATACACGTATGGGACCAGGGACAATTTGTTTCTCTAATGGTTCGATGCTATTATAATATGATCGAGTCCTCTATACGAAGGCATATCGTCTGTGGGACCAACTAGTGCAATGTGTAACAGTACCAGTCAGAGTCTGCAGTCCATCAGAGCTACAGCACGCTGGGGAAATTCGGCATTCATGATGTGATTCCAGCTAGTCGCCAGCATCAATAACTGCGGGATGCGGGAAGTACTACGTGAATGGATAAAAGGGGTATGAGTGGTTTTGTGGCCGGACGATGCAATCAGCGGATACGGAGAGACGAGGAAAACCGAGTAAAGCTCCAGGGGGTAACAGTACGATCGGCGTCATTACGCCCGATGCAACCGACGACGACTCCCTCGCGGCATGCAGATTGAAAGAATGTTAAAGAGCGCACCACTTGTCATGCCAAAGCCGATGTGCTGACACCTCTACATTGACTCATGCTGCTAAATCGGAATTAATGTCTGTGAGGTTTTTATGATTCTGAAGCTGATGGGAGCCAATATAATAGTGATTACTCTAACGAGAGCCATATATCTATTCCAAGAAATATTTTAATATTCTATTTGACAATAAATAGAAAATAAACTTTTAAAGCCACAAATTTATTTTTGGTTTTTACAACTTACCGACGGATGATATATATTCCCTCCTGAAGAAAATAATATGCAAACATCTTTTATGTTTACAACATTTGTAATATTCGATAGAGCGCGACCACATGCTGCCCGATACGCGACGCGAAAAACTACCCAATAAACCTTACTCCCTTCTTCTTTTCTATTCTCTCTATCGATAGATACATAAAAATATAAAAACATTTTCCTGAAGTTTTTTGATTAAAAATTTCATAAACAACTTAAAACATATAAAAACTTCTGTAAGACATTTCAAACGCCAAGTTGTTTGATAAAAAATTGAAAGTCATTAGTAACAACTAATAGATAAAACTCCTCTGTAATCATTTTAGTTTAAATTGATTTATAAACGGAAATTAAATGCAATTATTAAATAAGACGCAAGCTAAGTAAAGTAATTAACACCGGAAGCAATTACACAGCGTCGCCAGAAGGATAAATCTTTGAAGCTGAGGACAATTTTAACGGCTGTAATGAACTAGTAATAGAATTAAAAGTTTCTCGTCGGGGGTAAATCTCAAGTGGTAATTACTCCCCAAAGCCACCTGTTAACCAGGACTGCTATTTACGATGATATCATTAGTGTTCTTCCTTTAATATTCCGAATTGGTAGTATGACCAAATTCTGCCATCTATAGAGAAGTTGCCCAGGTTCAACTGAAATATTGATTTTCTTCGGGGATTTTCCCAAGTGAAAACAGAAAATTTTCCCTGGAAATAATATAGGAGAAAGTACTGAGGCATATAAAAACAGATGGCACTTTTTACTCAAAAAATTGTTAGAGTAATTTTCAGAATACAATTTAATTTGATTAAGCTAAGATTTATTAGATATAAAAAATATGAAATAATATAGAAACTTTAAATTTTTTGATGGAAATTTTTTAATGGAAAACCAATAGGTGGTTGAAATAAATTGGCAAGAGAAACATTTGAACGTAATTAAGAGCAATATCCCCATGAGGGTATTAAGCCTTCTAGTGTTACGAGAGCAGCAGGTGTAGAAACGAGTCAAAAATGCAATAAAAAGCCATTATCAAGTGTTAAAGAGCCCTTACGTCTATCTCCTCATTGCTAGCCTCATACTCCCACAAAGCTTTGCGCACGCTATCCCAGCACAATCGACAATATAAACACGTGGAACACGTGAAAAGAAGGATCAACTAAGCACCTGTGACCTTCATATACAAAAGATTCAAAAAATATTCTGTATATATTTTCTATATCTAGTTAAATTTTTCTTTGTTATTTTAGAAAATAAAATTATATTTGATAGATGTTGCTAACTGAAGCAAATGCTGCCAACAAACTAAACTTGATTCTAATTAAATAGCTCGCAGTCTATCATCAATGATGTAAACATAGATTATGATATGGTGAAACCAAATATACCCATACAATGACGGATTAAAAGCAATTAAACGGAATGAGTCCATTGCACAATTAGTTATGCTGAATTTCCCAATACACGTATCAATATAATATTATGTATAAAGTTGCAAAGAGGAATAAAATGCACACTGGAGCTAATTCAAATATATCGAATCGCGTCTGGTATAATCAAAAGCTGTATTGCTATTCTCTGCGTAGAATTTATTCGTTTCTCGCAAACGAAGTAAAAGGGCGCTCAGCTCGACATCGGCTTGCCTTGATTAATTAACATTATCGCGTATTTGTACACTAATTATTCGCCGCTCGCTCAATACACCGCCACCGCCTGTGCTACCACCGAGTCGATTCGAACCAAGCGCGCATAGAATTATTATTGTTTGGTAAATTATATCGGCATAATTACGACAGAACTAATTAAACTAGGCTTGAGTAAGCAGGCATTAAACTCGCATACCGATTGCGCGTTTTGCTTTATTGCTTTGCAACGCAAAACTATTTTTCAATAAAATGCAAAGATTTATAAGACAAATCGGAAGGGTTTAGTTTAGAACGGAACAAATTTAGGAAACGACGAACCAATTGCTCAAACGGGAAATGAAGAAATAATTGATGCCCGATATTTAATTATGATCTTTCATCTTCACCACAAACGGCACTTATGCAGGTCTCCCTCATCAGCGCAATTGGCGAAGCGTGGAGTTGCCAGCTCAAGCCTGCCGCTTGAAAAATGAAAGCACTTATCGTATGAATGGACTCAGCGAATGCAATGCGTGCGAATCGGTGTGTGGTCTGGGGCCCACTCGCCGATCACCTAATTCATTTTTTCACTCTCCACTGCCGACGTCACTGCCCCACAGAACAATAAAAAGCAAATTTCACTTACGATGCGTTTCCGCCCCCACATGTGCACACACACTCACATGATATAGAAACCCTGGATTTATTCCTATGAAAAGAATTCCAACTTCCGGAAAAGTGCTATTGCCTCTCCTACACTACTATATCTCAACCCTATAGATATTCGTCTTTATAAAATACTTATTGTAAATTAATCTATTGTCCTTTATCCAATTCGAAACGAAATTTAGCAGTTATCAAGAGTGGAAATAAAGAAATAAATGTATCGACATATTATCAATGGATTTTTTATACCTCCTTTTTTCTGTCTCTGGGATATCATCCCTTTTTTAAACAATTCCTAATTGTATCTTCTACAGCAGCCTCGTTTCCGTTTTCGGTTTTCTACCCTTCGCGTATCTCCATTTATGTCCTATAGTATTTCACCCCTCGGTCCAAGGGTCTTTTTTAAATGTGTGAGGCGGTAGGATCGGAACCGCCATCGGTGACTAAAGCATATACCCTTCCCTCGGTCTGAGTCCTTAGTACTAGTTAGTAAATAATGCTCTTTAAAGAATACGAGTGCCATTTCATTGTTTCGAAGGCGGTGGATGTGATGGAGGAAAACGAGAAAATAGAGACGAGAGACGAAAAAGCTAAAAGGGACGACGCGGCGGTAGAAAAGCAAGCTTCGAAACAACGGTTGATCGTTATTTGCTGCGTATGTGCTGCCCTTTTGCGGACAAATTAGGAGGCTATAGAATATTTCAGGTTGTTATTGTTGTTTATAAACTAAATTAATTTTGTAATGCGAAGGGTTTATAAAATATAGAGAAGCCTCACTCCTATCTATATCAGAGGCATGTTACGCCACCCCTTAAAAATATGAAAATTCGAAGAATTCAAAATATTCAAAGACTTTACGAGCACGAATATCGGAGGCAGCATGTTCCTTCAGCTTCGAGCAAAAGTTCGTTAACACATTGCGAAATTGTAGAAGCTTTGCTTCCATCGCCCAGTGTGACTAATTATAAAATGAGCAAGCGGTCGTATCGGACGCTCAAACTTAAAATAGTTTCATAAAACACGAACTTTTTCTACGAGCGCATATTCTAAATATGAATAAAAGCTAAGGGGATGGGAAAATGTTGAAGGGAGAGTAGTGCTCGACTATGCGTTGAGTATGTGGCAAGGTCTGCAACAGTTTCGCCGGCGGCCATGTGTTTGTTCAGCAGCATGTGGTTCGCGCGGAATGCTTTTCATCTGAACTTGAGGCATAGTTCCTAAATGCCGTTCAGTACGCGGAATGTCATATACTCTACGTGGGTATGGGGACGTCAGAGGAGAAAGGGTCGTGGGTTGGATAGCTTAGCACTGACAAACGCAAAGGATGTGAGTGCAAAAGTAACGCTGGTTGCAGACAAACGCCGATGTTCGGAATTGTAGAAAGGACTACAATGCTGCTACATCGGGGAGTTTGTCCGTTCGATCCCCTCCATCCCTTATTCGTCTTCTTCTTGTTCTTCTTACGCGACTTATACATCCGCATTAAACTTTCTACTTAAACCAAAAGTAGACTGTTCATTGCAAAGTTCATTGAAAGCAAGATTCGATTACTGAAAGTTCCCGCCTTCGATGTAGAAAATGTCGCCTGAAGTCATTGACTTATGGGCAGTTGTCCATCGTACAACTGGAAAAAACTTTCTTAGTTGTACTTAATTTTTATTTCTGAAATATCACTAGTTTATAATATATCTATTCATGTGATTATCAAGAAAATGATCATTAATCAATTCATCCATCCAGTACTTCTCGTATTGTTGTCCTTCGACTTTCAGAATGAGTGAAAATCCAAATTGAGGAACTTGGAATACGCTTATCTCCTTAATTAATTGATTAACTCTGAACTCGCAACGGCTATGAGCACGAAAACGTCAATAGCGTCACAATAATTTCACGGCGTCGAGCGTCCCGATCAAGATTTGACGACGTCTTCAGAGCTCTCCGTATAACAAGTTCGTTATTAGTCCATTATTAGTCAATGATGCAAACGGGAGATAATTGCCGACTCGGTGTCCATGTATAAGTATCAATGTGTGGGTGTGTCAACATCAGCAGAACTTGAACGCGAGTTTTAAGTATATTCAACAAGCTATTAAGACACCCCGTGGGATACAGCGTCTTAGAGATGGCATATACCTAAACGCTCTTTAGTTACCAACATCTTCGCCTCCTACGAGTTTATTTGTAACTATCGCAGTGATGAGCCAATGGTTTGGGGGGGAAGGAAAGTCAAGTTTAGTAACTTCACCTCAGAGATTACACGTTATGGGAGAGCAAAGTGGAGAATGCTTGCATAGATGGAGAAGATGGAGTCGTAACCCCGTTTGAATGTAGTACAATCTCTGGTGGGTTTGGTCCCGGTCTCGGAATACATTGCGTGGAAACATTGATGCTGACCGCCGACGCCGAAGAGAACAGAGAAACGAAGCCCAGAGATTACAATACTATTTCATTCGTTCCATTGTAAACCCGCGGATGGTTTATTCGGGGATTAGAACTGGGATCTATATCTATGAGGAAGGTCAGAGTCTTAAAAACTCACATCCTTCTCCATTCGCTGCGGTTATCCTTTAGTGTCTTCAAGTTTGCAACGATTTAGAAGCTGAAATAAATGAAATAAATTCGGGAGCTTTGCTTTCCTTTGGATATCCATCGAAACAAAGGAACAATAAACAAGTCAACTCTTTGACAAAGGTCAATACACCAAGCGTACGCCTTCAATTTATCGAGTGCTGCACAAATTCAATTAGCAGCCTGCACCGTTTAATTTCAAAGAGTGGTTTTTTGTCCATCGGGAAGTGAAAACGGGTTTGCGCTGCACTGCATCGCATAAACAGTGTGTTCAACGTGAAAGTCCCACAATTGCACATGGCATCGGTTTTGCTCCAGTGGGTTACGGGTCAACCCATCTTACGCATTGCAGAGACACGATTATTATTCCATAATGCACTCGATGAAAACTGCTTAAGGCATTTATTATCGAAGTCGATATAGATACATCGTAAAGCAACTATTTGAATGGCCGTTCATTGTGTTCGATGCAAAGTTGCACAACGGTCGTCTTCGAGGTGGTTGGCAAGCTTCGTTTATTCCATAACAATTGAAGTTTTCATTTAGTGTGCAGTGTGACCAGAATCGACATCATGGATGTGCGCCTCAGGTTGTTACTTGCTCTGCTCCTCATTAAGACAAACTTCTCTGCTATTCAGACCAGTGACGACGGTGATTCTGGTGACATCGGCGATGATAACGTAGAAGTTCTGAATTTTGCGAGGAAACGTACTAAGTTTCAAGAGATGCTTGCCTCTAATGTGACTGATGTGTCTTATATGGTAAGCAAACTGAAATAACTCTTTAACTTTTGACTTTGGAAAAGTTCAACTTTGTCTAATCGAGACTTCAGTATTTTTAAAATTGATATTTTATTTTTGAGTTTTTATTTTAACTTCAGCTTAGAGTAAGTCCAGTCACATGTTACCGATATATTTTGTGTCACAGGACGTGGAAGAAACTAACACGACATTGCCTTCAACCTCTTTGGAGAAGGACCTTGCTTCTGCCATAGTCCGTCGTCTGTCGGATCAATTCGGGGCCAATGTGAAAGACATGATGCACGCCTGGTCATGGGTAAGCTCCCGTTCCAACCAAAAAACACACACGCAAAGCCATCAACTACAAAGCCACTTTATTCTTCCATTTATCCTCGTCTACAAACGTGTGTTCCGGCGACGACATTTGCTTAATTAATCAGTATCACGCAACAAACCGTTTTATTCCATCGGCGATGTTGGCATTATCTAATTGCAAGGCTATTAAGCACGCTTCTGATGATGACGTATCGACATTCGCGTGGATCGTTTTATACGACCACAGTCACCACTCGTCCGTAGATGTAGTTAGCCAGTCGGTTGCGTCGAATTAAAACTGTTGCTCGATTATGCTAACCGCCTCCGACATGAAGCAACGGAGTAAAAACCATTAGCATCTATCAATTACCGGTCGGCATCGATTCCGCGCCGATTTCCGCTCTTAATTGGTTGCACTGTAAGCGCGTGCCGCCGACACAAATCACCTCACAACCACGATCCCCAGGCTTAGTTAAACATAAAGCTGTTTTAAAGCTTCTGCTTGTGTATACAATTGTCTCAACGGAAATTACGCGTAATTATAAAAGCCAGTATGCAAACGATGAATTATATACGGGGGAGTGGAGCGAGAGTAAAAAAACATCAGAAAGCAATTAACCAAAACGTTCGGAAACTAGTTCAAAGTTAACCCTTGGCAAGACCGATGATTATTAACGTGAACATTGTATCTATCCCACTTCTTGTTAGTTGTTAGTCGACGAAAAGGGGTGGGGGTAGGTGGTGAACTGAAGCGAAATGGACAGAAAATAGCGAGCAATGTATTCCAGTCACGGGAGATCATTTAAACGAAACAACACAGCACAGTGAATTGTGTAGTGGACGGGTGGGGGAATGGGAGAAACAGCGGTTGTAATTTGGATAAGGTGTTTTCGGGGCATGACAGTGAGAAATCGTAGTGGCCCATCCGGCCGTCAGCACAACGGTCCGTCCGAGACCGAAAACGATTTGGAAGCAGCAGCCTCCACCTTCTACACATACACAAGTCACACAGGTCCTCAGCGTGAAGCTTTAATCCGCTGTCAAGACGCAAGCATCGGCTTTGAGCCACCTTTGGCTCTTTGCAGTCATAGTCGTCGTCACTCGTCATGTCGCCGCCTCCGGTGGATCAAATCTTCACGCACCGCCAGTTGCCGTCACCGTTTTCGGCTTATTCTTATATAACGTGTCATTTCTTAGGCAGCTTCTTGCTCTCCACAAATGTGGTACTATCGAATCGTGTCATACGACCTTGGGAGGTTGCATGTCTCTCCTGGGATGGGGTGTTCTTCCGTTTCGATGCGCACAGACCGCGCGAAAATATACTGCGGTTATATTTATTGCTCATAAATTCGCTGCGAGCAGATAGCGCAGCATGCCGCCGCCCATTCACATGTCGTGACCAGGACAATGTGCTGCTGACAAGCTATTCTTGTCCTCCTGTTATATCCGCGTATAGTCCTTAATTGCTAGTTGACCGTTTGGTGTTAAGCATAGACATGGTAAAAATTTAATATTGATTTAGCCGTTGTTTGACATTTTGATTTTTCTTGTAATACTCCAGTATCTTTACGTCTTAATCCTCATTGTAGTCTAGTTGGGTCATATCCCTAGGACCTTCAAATAACCTTCCAACACATTTTTATTTCGTTTTCGAGCTGTGTTATATGTAGTGTATATAATTACACAGCGAAAAAAAGCAAAGCAGAAAATAAGAGAAAAGCAGCATGTAGTAATGCGACTTGGAAAGAGTGTTCCAGTCTCGTGGAAGTCTAAAGCTGGAAATCCCACTCTAGTCGTATTTGTCCGCTACGCCGAGTTTTCAATCAAGTTCCCTTGATGCCATCTGAGGGTGGTGTCACAGATCTCTCGCACTATCTAACGAAATCTCAGCAAAGGCGACATAAGAATACTCAACGCAGTTCTACCCAGCACAATGGTCGTCACCAATACCACCATCTTTTCCTCTTCTATAACTACCACTATCTCATAACTTCAATTTATTCATATGCGTCCTAATATTTCCTTTCATTCACTTTTGCTCTCCAGTCGACATGTCGATATTAAACCGATACTCATCGCACCTATCTTTCTATTCCTCGTTTCCACTTCATCCCTTCATGCTGACCTGCCTAATACCGGTTTGCAACTTTAACCCTCACAAGCATTATAAGGTGATTACTTCACTTCATCGATTCAATACCGGCTACTCATAAAAGCTGAGAAGCTCGTAGAGCTTTTCCGCATGAATTGTTCCTTGTTTGCTAACGTCCGGCATGCTAATTGCTACTAATGGCTCTTAATAGTAATTGCCAAACGAGCAGTTCAACTACCGCACTTTCAGATTGCTTGTCTTCTAATTCAATTATTGTCAATAACTAGTTTACTCGCTGTATTCTGTTATACGTTTATAGACGCCCTTAATATCTTTACGACAGTTGTGGTAGTGGAGACGCCGGAAGGCACATTGGCACGCGTCCAGTCAAGTGATCATATAAAAAGACTCTGAAACAAAAAAAATAATTAATTGCAAAAACAACCTTTCAATAATATAATTAAAATTCTACATTTATAATTTATTCGGTTAAAGGAAATTATTAGCAGGCCATTTAAAGGTGGTAAAAAGGAAATTAGTCCTTTTGTCAGTCTCCAGAACGATTGCAAGAAAAATAGCACCCTAAGTATCTGCTTTGGCTTCCTTTGCAAACGTCTTCAATTCAACATCCTTCCCACAGAACGTAGCTCTTTTGGAAAATCTGAAGGACCCTTACGACTGTCAGTCAACCCAGTCAGTCATTGGGTTCGCTTCCCCAGTTTGTACACAGGCACAGATAGGATTTATGTTCAGTGTCAAAGCTGTGTAAACAGTGTCCAAGTTTCTAAAAATGCGATATCCATCTTTAAACTTGTCACATTCACATCAAGCAAATCTGTTTGAGAAAAATATCACATCTCTTCTTTATTTTATTTCTTATCTGCGATTCTTCGCAGAAAAGCAGCACTTTTTTGGAGTAATTTCGATTTCAAAAGCAAAAATGAGGGAATTGATATTCCGCAGTTACTTATTGTTAGTGCTACAATTGTGTTGTACGGAAATGTTTGCTTATCCTGCTATTCCGACCATTTCAAGTCTGGAAATTCCCATAATAACAGCACAAAATGAGGGATGAATGCGCCTCGCTATCATACCAACATGCTTTTTTACAGCGGATTCAAATGATGTGCATTTTTCTTCATAACTGCAACGAAAGTAGTTTTAAATTGAAAATGGCGCATGCACGTCTGACTTCGGTTCATTCTTATACCAATGATAACGCCCAATGGCCCAGTCTCACCCTCAGAAGAACCAAACGTTAGAAAATTGATACATAAATATAAAATAAAACAATAAATCTGTCAGTTCTCGCCGGAGGGAAAAGGGTGTCGTTCGACGTAAAACGGCTGAGAGTGGAATTCGTGATAAGGATTTGAAAATAACCAGTTACTGGTTTCGCCTCTTTGCCAAAGTCTGGTAAAGAGTTTGATAGTGGGAGTAGGGGTAGTAGTAGGGGTAGTAGCGTACTTGGAGTGGGAAAGTGGTTGGAATTGCCTGTCGATGTCGCGAACCTCTCGCACCCAGGCAGATAATCAAAACAGCTATGAAATCTGGCAATACAGCCTCCTGCTCCTGTTCGCAACGAGAAAAAAGTATATACGAACTGAAGCGTAGCGTACGTAGCATAGAGTCAGTGGCGGTTAAGTCGATCCATCTCCCGCTGTGAGCGAACGTGACGCGATCCGTTAAAATTGAAAGAAGGATCTGCTTCAACATCCCACACTAACTGTGAGCTATATCTATCCGAGTAGATACCAATTGATCCTAAACCCAGAGTCTTAATTTGCAATATGTAAAGAACCCAAGTCAAGCGCAGGTGCTTAGAAGATAAACCAATTAAGAAAACCACACGCACGATTTTTCACGCGCAGTGACAACCAATTTTTCTTAACCTTAAACACAAGGTAGCGAAAGCAAGTCGATGTCCATGTCTGGAATGAATGTTCGGGAGAACTGAACTGGGTTGTGGGCACTAGTTAGCGGTGGACCTCGTAGACGAATATTAATAGAGGGCCTTCTCACCACTTCAGGGCAGTAGCAATTTGGTGTTTCTGCTCTTGCGGTGCAGCACACCGCCAACAAGCAAACGAACGAACAAGTGATTGATGAAGTCTGCAGGACGTGAATGGATGTCGGTCGGCAACACATCAACCAGCCTTCTTCTTCCTAGGTTTCGCTCGCGCAGACGAAAGATTTACCTATGCATATTAACTTGTTCACACTTTTAAAAGCTAATATTAGCTTGGCGCAGATTCGGTTTGCAGAACGAGCGCGTGCGATAAAGGAGCCGGGCGTAACGCATCAATCAACAGTTATCGCGCATTACAGATGAACCTCCGGACGCCTAACTATCTCCAGTAACTCTGAGTCCTTGTCCTCGTCAACCCGCTTGGTCTTGTTCCCTGGGACAAGTTCCTATCGGTACTTTAAATCTTTGGAAAGCTCAGTCCACTTCATTACTGATGTTGTGGACATTGCTCTGTTTAAATCAAAAGTGGGTTATTGCGCTTTGTTTTGACATTTTCGATACTCGAAACATCCAATGAGTGCAACAATATGTTAAACATCATGGTTACAAACAGGAACGTCGTTTGCATGAATCCCCAAGTGATGTGCGATGCGAATTTACGGTTCGCGGAATGCACTTGTCTATGCGTGACAATGACCAACTCCAGCACTCGATGACATTAACTGATACTTGTACATGGGGCATTCTATGTTTGCCCATAAAGGTTGTGTTGATACCATACATGTCCTACTAACCTAACACCCCACTTGGTTATAGTAAAGAGTGAGAGAGATTGCAAACGGAAGTTGGTTTCATTCCCGTTCCACTATGTTTCAACTTATAAACTCCCATACAGTAATAACCGCAAACAAAGTTGCGACTTGTTCGACTCGACTGACTGGAGGGCTCCAGGGTTTGGGTTTATCGGTCGCTTTGTCTACTAGCGTGCGTAAGGCTGCTCCAGCGTCGTGTTTGAGTTGATACCGCGACGCCGCGATCTAACCGCATCCCATATTTGTTTGTGGCTAACTTTCCAAGGAGCAAGGATCCGATATGCACATGCGAAGAGCAAAACTCATATGGCATTCAAGTAAGGATTGGAATGTCAATCCTTTGAGAGGAGCTGAGATTTTCTTTATTTTTATCTGGAGCACATCGCAAGTTTAAAAGTTTTGTCTAGTTGTTTAAAGATTTGTATAGCTTAGATGCACTTCTGCAACATGCAGAGCTTCTCAATTGGGAGTATCCATTGGCACTGGACAAAAAGACAAGAAGAAAAAATTGAAAGAATAGCTTTGGAGAGATGGCTAACTGAAAGAAGCAACAGGAGCTTCCACCAATGTTCCCGAGGGTCGAGAGGGGTCAGGCGTGTGCGCGGCACGCGAACCGGCGTGGTGTCGCCGCGCCGAGCCGCGTCCTCAATCGCTTGGTGGAGGCGCGGTAGTGAACAGAGACTACTTCTGTCGCTCTGACGGTGTCGGTCAGAATAGTCGCGCGCGAGATTCACATTTCGCGATACTTTGCAAGTTTTCATTCGAACTTCTCTACTTTCTTATAAAGCCGTACTTCGTTCTATGTCCTACTTGAAAAGATACAAGGAAAGCTCATACGGATTTTACGCACTAAACTAGACAAAGAAGAAATTTAAAAGAAAAAAAAGAAGAATTTGAGTTGTCCTAGGTGAGCATACATTTAAATCTATTTGCATCCGTTATTGCCAATGAGTAAAGAGGGTGGATCTCACTATGCTAACAAAAGATAATAAAAAGTTACTTACTCAAAGTGGATATGTAGGAAAATAAGAAAATTTAAAAAAGTTTTCCGGTTTTGTTATTAGATTTAACTTAGTTTGAATTCTCGTATGCAGTTTTTAAGTTTCAAAAGTTTTTACTCCAATATGATCCTAAATAATTAGAAAGTCGATGATAATATAACATATTAAGAAAAGACAAATTAATTACTCTAGAGTCTAGATAATTAGTAACTCCTAGTGTCTTTGTCAATTACACAATTATATTAGACTCAACTCATCACGACAAGCCTCCCCCAACATTCGTAGAAATGTTTCCAACGCATGCACGCGTTCAAATCGCAATTTTCTATAAAATCCAAAGAGGCGAACTCGAGCGCAGAGCACGTACAGACTGGTACTGACTGTTTGACTCGAGACGACTAACTTATAAAACGAGCATTAAATTAAAACAGCGTCTTAATGTGCATAGAAGAGTCAGTTTCTATCTGTCTTTAGTCATGTAAATCCTAAACTTGCGAAACTGATCTTTAATTCACCGGAAAATAATTTACTCACGAAGACTTTATTAAAGATATAAAAAATGTATTTAATTATTTGTTGTATTGTTAAATGGATTGTCGAGAGTGTGCGGAATGGCTGAGAGTTAATGCCTCGTGGAGAAGCTGTGAGACTTGATGGACGCGCTGGGCTCGGCTTGCTAAGCCTTCAATTGAGATATATGAAGCCCATGTCATGGCATTCGCGGGAAATGTGTGTGAAAACGTTACCATTGTGCTGGTTTTGTTGAGTTTGAGTTCGGGTTTGTATCGGCTGGTTTATCAAGCATAGCGAGATTAATAAAACCGCGTCGAATAAATTATTTACATACATGCATTCATTGTTATGTTGGCAGAATGTTACATTAACGCGATCGGGTGTTTAAAAGATGATTTCGTTACATTATTCCTGTGGGAATATCGGGGAAACTATTATCTGTATGAATTATGCAAAAGCTCTCGCTCTACAGAAGATACTAACTTTCTGAGGAACGTAACGTATGAATTTTTATGTATTCCCACCTTTTCAAAAACTTAAAAATTGTACAGTCGAGAGAATACGTGATCTTTCCTCCTCAAGGTTGTAACCCTATATCCAAATCATAAAAAGTGTATTTTTCAAAGTTAACGTCTCCCTAATAATAATGGCGACCATGACCACACGAGCGATAACTCTCCCGCATCGCTCTCAAAATGAGACTCCTTATCGCATAATGAAGATTCAGACATTGTTCCGGCTCCGACTGTCTGTCTAACTCTCTTAGTGCGACTGCAAACGGCGTTACCACTGCCTCTCGACTAGGTGGTAATTTTATCGGGAGGAAAACGCTCGAGACGAAAGTTTTCGCTCCATCAGAGTGTGGCTCTCGCCGCAAGCGAATATAATGCGACGCGGGTCGAGAATCGAGACACACACCAGGTCCAAATTCTAAATCCTTCTCTCGGAATCAAGCACGGCTTCATACTTAACACCACAAAAATGCAATCTCGCTCCGGACACGAAACATTTGTAGAATCAAGCGCTCGCTTACTCGCATTCCGAATGCAACGAAGCGGAATTTTCACATGCAGCGCATTCCATCATCGCGGTCTTCGGTTCCGTCCGCGATTAATGCATGTTTTTAATTGTTCTGCCTCTTCCATGATCGCTTCCCAGGAGTGAGCTTCCGTTTGAGCACATTCCATCTGTCTAATGTTTTATTAGTAATTTAGGCAAAAGCCTAGCTTGAGAAATTAGCAGCAATCGGTGCATGTCAACTCTATAAAAGGGACTTGGAATCGCGCTTTGCGAAGTACTAAACTACTGCGACTATTATTTATAATTCCTTCCTTCGTCCTTTGGCGGGATTATTAAACTTATTGATTGAATAGGCTCTAGTAGAAGGAGAGTTTGGCATCTGTTCGTCAGTCAACTGAAACGGTGGCAGCAGCAGGAACAGCAACAGTAATGGGGTGGCACAACGGTTGGTCCCGTTAGCCCCTTGCAAGCGGCATGCTTGAGATTGTTGCTTCGGCTGCCGCATTTCGGTTGCCATGCCGTCCGTTCACTGGTCGGTAGCAGTAGGAGTAGCGAGCATTTCCGTCGCTGTATCGAAGTTTAAAATGTAATTATTCAAGGGCTTAGAGTGAGTTCCACACGGGCATCAAAATCGTAGTTGTTTTTGGGAATGCTGCCCAGTACAGCAAGACGCGTAGTGCACCCTCGACGACTTTCTCCAAGTGTCGTATTAAAATGCGACCCCAGCCCGGCTGCTGCTGCCAAAGCTTACTTTTATTAGCCCATTAATAAATTATAGCAACAGGCGGGGGCGGCGTCGCTAAAAGTGGAAGCCTATTGCTCATACATAAACTCAAGTAGCATCTTGCCTTGACGTAATAATGAGATCCGGGCCCCGGATATGGCAATAGGATTTGGCTAAATAGAGGTGATCAATCACCGAACGGCGGAGGCAGTGGCGGTGGCGGCAAACGTGTCACTGCACATCGACTAGCAGCACCTGAGCCTTCGTTCTGTTAGGTTCGTCTCGTCTCCAGTTTCCAACAATGCTGCCAATAGATGAGCAATAAGGGACACGAACTAGGACATCTCGCTGCCGCCGCCTCCATAATCAACCACAATGACCGCTGCATGCCAAATCGTCAGATCGTCAAATCAACGGCTGCATTCGCGAGGCAATTTGATATCTGCGCGAACGAACAAACGAGACATATGCGGGTTTGAGGACGATGTTCCAAGTGCGGTCCGTGTATCCGCACAATCGAAATGATGCATGAATATGCATGCGCTGGACACCACCACACAAATGCATCGGTTACCCATACAGCCGCATGCTCTAGCATACAGCAAGTCCGGTGATGTATCACCTACAAGCGCACGTCACTTCCTGCCCACTGCCATCAATTACTAGCCTAGATGAACATGTAACTTCGGTAACATGCATGAACGAAGCACAAGCTCTTCATACTCGAACCGTCATATGCACCATGATTAAAAATTTCTTCCTCAAATTGCAAAATAAACCTTAAGTGTCTCCCAAACTATTAATCTAATAACTCTTAACATTTGCATCGTCCTAATCCATTCAAATAAACAACTT
This sequence comes from Falagria sp. GC000072, assembly GCA_030556245.1. Lineage (NCBI taxonomy): Eukaryota > Metazoa > Arthropoda > Insecta > Coleoptera > Staphylinidae > Falagria > Falagria sp. GC000072. The sequence continues at coordinate 18,014 of JASKGN010023728.1, read as the reverse complement.
ATTTTGGGGTAACCAACACCTTAACAACGTTTAAACAACTTTTGACAGTTAGATAACGGAATAAACATCCTTCTGTCCCATCTCGCGGTATCCCTCGTCTTTCAAGCGAAGACCTAATGACTCGTTTTCCGGTCGGCGTGCGCGGCGGTTCAAGTTCAATTACCGGTATGGGTTTAGAAGCCGACCGCCTCCTGTGTTATCCTTGTCCGCTAGAGGATGGAGGTTATTCTGCAGTCATGCACGAGTTTTCTTCATATAAAGACACTTCTGCTAATTGATGAGGAATAGAGAGAGAGAGGAGAGACCTTCTGGCTTAAATCATCAATCAAACGATCTCCTGCGCATGACAGCTGCGTGACAAGACTGGCTAACATTGAGGAAAACAGCTTCATGCTTCTTCATACAACTGGCTGCTTCGGGGTTATATCAACGTGGTTGTTGCAATTTCGATAAATCAGCATTAGCTTCGTTCCGAAGACGTTTCTACCAACCAACCGCATCAGAAATGCATTGGTTCAATAACTGTCGTCTTACTGAATAGCCAAACATTATGCAAGGCTGTGGATTAGGGAATGTGGCAATGGGTTCGAATGTCCATTTGCCCAAACAAGGGCATCGTTCTGATTTGGAAAGCAATGCAAAATGTAATAAACGTAAAAACCGCACACGAATCTATAGACTGAGTGTGAGCAGTACAGGGAGGCGATACACTGCGGTAGAATGGAGAGGCAGTGAAGGAGGCAAAGTGCTTGGCGCACAATGGCGTCGAAGCTCGGCAAGGAGGCTTAGAGACTTATCCTGCCATCGATACGGAGAGAGCACTCGCTGTTCCAGGTCCTGCTGGTGCTCCTGTCGCAATGGGTCCTGCATGGTAATGGAGCTACTTTACAGTTAACTACTTCGCCTGACGCTTTCTCCAGGAAAGCGAAGACGCGAAATGGACTCACGTCAAAGCAACCACACGTCCTTTTCTTCGAGAAGATGTGTGAACCATTGAGTGTGATGCATATCTGATAATTGTCTCCTTCAACTGTGACAATAATTGCTGTAATTATACTGATAATTGCTATGGCAGTATTATATGCTGGAGGGAGTGAAATATATGAAATTGAAAGGAGACTTTCATGTTTAGTACTTACTGACTGTAATTAAAGAAGACATGTTGAAAATAGCAGAAAGCTATATGGCAAAAGTCTATATGAGGCAACAGAAGGAGAAAATTTCAAAGAAGTGGAAAAATGCGACAGTCAGCAAACCGAGTAAATGATGTGGTCACTAACAGGCAGTCGATATATTGGCGGTATTTTATCGCCCATGGCCAGGCACAGCGGTAGCAATAGCGACGGCGGCCGCTGCTGTGAAAGCAGTGAGCAAATTTCAAAGCAAATAAGCGTACGAGCACATTGCGAATATTAGGTCCGAGAGTCGAAACGAAAGCGCGGACCGAGCCAGACAAGCAGGAAGCAATAGCGAGGATCATTAATTTAAAAGCTACATATTGGGGTGTTTTTGTGGTGTAATGCTGACTGTTGTCTGGAGATGGCACCGTGATAGAACACGTCATGGGGAGAATTGATGAGAGTGTCCGAGTTAACCAATGGGTCTGCTCCCTCACCGTTTTGCTTTTGACCATCTATTCTCAATCCACTGCCGTCCATTTAACACTCGCAGAATTTTCATACAGTTACAGTGGCTACTAAAACCGCCTCTGCTCTTGTCAATAGAGGCAGACGGTAATCTTGCTGGCCCATCGGTGTATTTTACACTTTCAAACTTGGGCGAAACTCTTTTCGGGGTGAAAATGACCAAAATATATAAATCAGTAATAAATTATTTAAAAAGCGATAGGAGCAAAAGGTGTAAATCATCTTTGATATCGCTATGATCACAGCCAGCAGTTAAAATATTGCAAAATTGAAGTTTTTATGTATTCTGGTGGATGGTATATATTTAAATCGTATCCAAAGGGACAAGACATCATATGACAAATGTTGATATGAAGTCAAAGAGTCAAAGCAAGTGATTGCGTATGTGAACGTACACACAGCAAGGTGCATTCCTGGATCCATCGCCAGAAGAGACTAGACACGACGCAGGGAATGCAGTGTGATTAAGAGAAGGAAATTGTTCTGCGGCACCAGTTTATCTGTGTCAGCGCGGCAGTAACGGGGCAATGAGAAAAGCTGGCAAGAGAAGCGCGAGCAGAGGAATGGATATTAGGCGCGAGAATGATATACCACCCTTCTTGCGTTCCCGTTGCTTTCGAACCACTGAATAAATACTTCCCATGCATTTTCATGAATTTTTAATTACATGCTTCGCACTTTTTATTCTCTCAGTAATACAATAGTTGGAAAAAATTTCTATGGAGCGTAACTTTTACTCAGATGATTATTATCTTATTAGAGATATGAGAACTGAAAGGAGACCCAGATCTCCAGGTGAACAAGAAATTGAAACAATGAATTTTATCCTCATTATGACGTCCTTGGGAAATTGTGATGACGACAATAGTATTCAGACACAATGCCTTGTGTATAATAAATGAATATAAATGTACATTCAGTGTTAAGAATGGAGTGTGGGAGTGACACATGTGCGTCTGGATGATGCGCTCGCACGATGGGTTAAGGATAATTGATCCAACCCCCAGAGAAATGAGAGATGGATCTCTTGCGAGTAAAAACAGAATACTTATGAATACCTTGCGTTCGCGACGGTGCGACCACAGATCCAATAAAGACTCACTAATATGTCTTAGTCAGCATTCCACAGCCAAAAGGGAATTATCCTCGCACCTAACCCCGTGACTTGCTCCCGACCTCGGGTGACGGTATACAAACAAATGTAGAAACGCACATAACTAATAATTAAACAGTGTAAATTGCCAGTAAACCGATATGTAAACTCTGGCAGAGTGCCGATAAGCCTGGAGTCCTGCCCCTACCAACGATGCCGCCTCCGACTCTGGACAGTTAGCGTTATGTTACGCTATTCAGACAGTCGAAAGCACATGCTATCAATAACATTTCTGTTCTGTTATGGTTTCAACTTGTGGTAGGTTTCAATCCCCATTTGGGTAGTAAAGGTATGAGACTGAAGCCTTTGCATCTCTCATTCCACCCTTAAATTTCAAAGCAATTTATCTTGACGCCACCGGGAGAATAAATTTCAACCGTTTTATGATTTTCATTGACGTGGTCAAATTTGGTACGATTGTGGTCAGACCGAATTTATACCTGGAATAATTCTATATGTGGGGTGGCATCTACAGAACTATATATGGGGCACTCGTGCGCGAGATCCACACTGCTAGCATACTAAACGCCAATATGAAATGCTCGTGAACTGTGACGAGTTTATATATTTCAGTATTTCACTTCTCCAAAATGCTCTGTATCCACCCCTTCTGCTCATCGTAAACGCCAAATCCATAAAATAATCGTAATTCCTAATACATTCGCTAGATTTACTGCTTCTGCCGCTGCAATTTTCTCTGCTCCACCCTTCATAGTCTGTCGGTTTCAAATTCGCGTACGCGTTCATTTTAATAAGAACTCCCCGCGAGATGGCGGCTCACCCGTACATTCGTATTCATATTGCGTAAATTATTTCGAATGTGTAGTCAACAAAGTTTGCGCGACATGAGATGCTGTATTGCCGGAGGCGGCGGATTGGATGGGTGACAGCATAAGGCGCTACTCGTCAGAAACAGCCACCTGCGGCACCCTCATTGTACACAATTGAAAGTCATCGCTTTATTATTATCATCACGGTTAACCTCGAAACGCATTCAATTCCAAAGAAGGCTGAGCAAGAGAATGCGCTTTGCGGTCGTGAATATGACTCCCGAACTTACAGCACGCCGCAGTCATAAAGTAAGCGGCCTGTCGCCGAGGGTGCTGACATTAGCAGCCCGTCCCAGTCGCCCTTACTACGGCCCTTGCTCGTGCTATTACCATTCATGATTTATATGTTACTAAAAGTGCATGACTATACTATCTGTAGGTATATGTACCCCTAATGTATATATGCATGAATGCGGACTTCTGATCGTATATGTATGTATTTTGCAGGTCCCGCAATGGTGGCGTCGCCTTCGCCAATGGACGGCTGCATCGACTCGAAGCGCCTATACTGAGCGCTGTACAAGGAACCAGCAAGAAAACATGATTTCGATCGGCGGATCGCTGCTGCTGTGCGCCTTCCTGCCCACAATCACAGGTAAACATTAAAGAACCTAAATTAATACCCTCTCTTCACAGCTACCAAGAAACCAGTCTTTGGTCCTCTGCTAAAAGCTCTCGTTATGAACATAAGCAGTATTAATGTCATTGCTAGGAAACGTGTGCCTCTTGGAAGTTGTCCAAAGACATTCGGGCATCAGTCGTTCTAAGCCCAACGCTTTTGGTATCAACGAACAACGATAAGAGTCGTCTTCTGTGGCCCGCATGAACTGAAACTGCGCTGTAATTACATCGATAACAATTCAGCCAATTGCAAAATGGTAGACTTTGGTGGTTTTTCCATACGTTTCGACTAAACAAAAGCAAAATATATGATAGAAGAGTAACAGATGTTACCACCGAGCTTGGCAAAATATTCACGCTGGGTGTCACTCATTTTCATGCACTCGAGAATGTCGCCTAACGTAATATCGAAATAAGTAGCACGAGTGTATTTTTAAGGCAAAATCGGCTTAGTTCGTAGGCGGTGAAATAAGGGGACGATATAAACAGAAGGAGTATTGTGTCAGGCTGAGAAGCCAAACGTCAGATGATTTTCTAAACAGGGGCAAATTAAAGGAAGTTAATTTGCAGCTTATCTTTATGCAGACACCATTTGTGGGGAAGAAGGATAGAGCAGGAAGATAGATGAGCATGGAGAGCCATGCATAAGGGTAAACACATAGTGTAGTCACATCAGCAAGGCCAGAAATAGAGAACAAACAATTCAGTACTGCTGAGTTTGCTTCGTAGGAGGAACATTTACCCGCGAATTACTTATGTCTTCACAATAACAATTGTTTCAGAACATGGATAAATTTGCTCTATTTAAGTGACGTCTCTCCACTAACGTCTTATTTATGATTTTATATTTATATTAAGAAAACTGAAATTGGTGTCATAGTTTAAGGGGGAAGTGTAATCCCCCAGTAACGTAGTAAATAACCGGATAAAACAGAACTATATTAAGACAAAATGTTCGAGTTTGAAATTCCAATGATCCCAAGTCAAACCAAATTGTATTCTAACCACTGCCTCAGTTAACCTGCATGCTCACGGTAATTTAAGACAGACAGACAAAGACATTACCAATACTGTTATGTAAATATCGTAAAATTGTTGTAGTCTATTATGTTAAACAGAAGAGAAGAGTATCATCGAAACGAGCGAAAGACAGAGACGTTTAAACCCGTGCTCGTATAATTTCAAATCGAGCGATTGTGTACCGCCGCCCCCGTCTGGAAGCTGCCGCTATCATCGCGGGTTGACTGGCTTCGTGCTCTCCTTAGTAAGCCGGCATCCCGATAGCGTATGTATTGAGAGCCTCCATCGCAAGCTCGATCCATTGCTGTTAGCTAGCTGCCGGCGGCAACGGGGCATCGAGAGCCGTTCGCGTTTAATGACGCGAGACAATGACATAGTCTTCGTTTATTAAGAACCTCCAGGACGAACGCTTGTTCGACGCGCGGCACGGGGTTAGTGAATAGCTACGAGTGTCTTAATCCGCCAGTAAATTGAGTCTCGGTTAAGTTCGGGGGAGGCTAGCGATTCAAATGATAGCGTGGGCGGCGGCGGCACGCGGAACTGTATTGTACACACGTCTGGCGGCTCAATCTAAGCGCGCACTGGCCCATAAATGCCAGATATAAACGCTCACTACTCGCTACTACCGCCTCCTGAATCGCAACAACCCACTCCTGCAGGTTTTCGCGCAGTGTACATTACGAAAGTGCTGTCTCGAGCTGGGGCATCTTATTTAAACGCGTTCGTTTTAACGCGAGTGCAGAGAAGCGGCAGACTGTATGCTATGCCGCCCCGGTCCCAAAACTCAGTTCTTGCTTTCTCTCAGCCCAGTGCACAACTTAACGAAATAACCGCCATGCTTCACAGCACAGTGAGACTAATGTCTCGAAAAGAGAAATCCAGCTGAGGGCAGGATCCTTGAGGCGACTGATGAAGGATGAGGGAAGCATGTTACACTGCAGAAGGCAGATGCATGCGAAATCAACAAGTATAAGGCGTTTAACCTGCCCCAACTAGGACAAGCCGGACTTCTAACACATTTATCTCTACTTGGCGGCTAGAGAGAATTTGCATGAACGGCGTTCTGTTCCGCGTTCGTGCCAAGCTATGATTTGCTGAATAGCATCAGATTAGTCGCGCAGAGTCACAGCGCGCTATCAGTTGAATGCATGCTTCGACCCCGGTGGCCACGCGTCGGGCGTGGGTATCAGAAGCGATGTCGGTTGCAGACACTCGCGACGCGCTACACATGTCCATTGTTCCGTGTCCGCGCATTATATGCGAGACACAGAATTTCTACGATATTGGCCCCACTCTGGCGAGTCCCATTGAACGCTTTTCTTGCTTAAGGGTGATAGCAGGACTAAGGATCGGAACCAAGCATTACATTACGGTCGGTGGCAATATGTGCCGGACACGTCAGAGTCTAATCCTATGGCTGAGCCCAGATTAACCATGTCAGAGTGTCGCTGCCTGCAACGACTAATTTGTTGATTCCAACACTCCGACATTGAATTATTGGCAGGGATGGTTATAGTCTTTAAACTGCAGTGCCATTTGCGGAGCGAATAAAGCCCCAATAACAATTCTGATTTCCGGTTGATATCAAAGATATTAGCTTAGGGAAGACCAGCTCACGTTGGCTATTCGGCGATATTTTAGGAATTTAATAATAACCCTATGCATAAAACACGATAGTATTTATAGCATGCCAGATCTGCTTTGCTTCTAAATAGCCGCATACTGCAAACATTATTTGCGAGAATAAATAAACATTTTGATGTGCCGAGCGGCATATCGATAGATAATGGGCTCTGGCATGCGGCAACACAATACACTACTGCATTCACGATACATTATCAGAGGCAGTTATTTATATATAAAGAGGGGAAACGTACTAACTCCAACTCTGCCCTTCAGCACCCCAAGGGTCGAGTTAGTACGGGTGCTATTCTTCATTCGTTCTATTAAATCGGCGATTCAATTGAGGCGACTTAGCGGTCGGCTCGGATCTACGAACACACTCTCAGAAAGTGTTTACCCCGCTTTCGTCTCTTTCCCACTCGTTTTTGGTTTCATTCTAATCGTGGAAGTCCTTTGATTGTGAAAACGTATGAACTTATTTATGGCTGTTAGTGTGAGTGTATAGTTGCTGACCCGCGTTCCGCTCACGCGCCCCCACATAGTGTATGTATCCAAATTCATTGCAGATTTTCAGCTTGTCGGCTCTGGAAAATGGAAGGCTTGAGTGCTACGCCGTTTGCCGTCGTCTAGCACACGGATGATAGAGTTAAAGAAATAATAGGGATTTACGTCCACGTACTACAATTCCGAAATCAATAGAGCTTTTAGGTTACTCGTACAATTTTCAGTTTTGCGACGCGTGTGTTTTTCATAACTATTGCACCCCTTTCATTCGATCTACGTGATGTCCATTATTACAGCCAACTAATTTCCACAAAACAAGGATCCAAATGTAGATTTATCTCTAGAATCCAAATCTTAACTCCATTTCAATTACGGTATATGTAGACATCAAAATCACTGGTTGCACCATGATATACGCGCATTTATGAACCTCCCAGTATTCAGGTCCTAGTTTAACATGCCTTAAAGTCAGAAAGCAAAATAGCAGCTAACACATCAACTTCGAGAACCAAAAAGGCATTCTGCTTGCTACCCCCTGCACAGTAGTCTCGTTCATTCAACCAAGTGTGTTGCAGCGGGGGCGGCAGCATCGTACAACATACAAGCGCGTTTGCAGAGAGCCTTTTCACGAAGAGCATTCAGTCGAATGATTTTGCGATTTACTGCTGTGTGCCAGAAGTGACGTTTCCCGTGAGTGACGAAGCGGAGGGGTTACACAAGGAACTCGAGAATGAGAAGAGTATTCTCTAAACTAAATGATACGCTCATGCCATGAGTAGTGAATGAATGCTATCGCCACAACACGGCGCGGGCGGCCTGTTGTTCAAACCACATCTCGAAAGTTGCACGTTGCTGCCTTTTGGGGTCCGGTCGGTAAAATGTGAGATAGCGTCCATTGAGGTACCTATTGCAATACGAGTAGCACTTGTACGTTTACGCACGTTGGGCAGGCAACAGGACGATGCCACAGGCCGGAAAAGGAATAGTAACCACTATCATCAACATGGAAGGAAAGGGTGGAAGGAGTTCCAGTTTTGTTTCCGCATGCCACAACACACGTATTGCTATCTGCTGTCTCCAACTGTCCTTTTTAGTGTTTTCCATATGCAGACGTCGTCGTCTTGTCGACTTGACTTGTTATTACTACCCGTCTCAACGGCTGACTGTGGACTTGTGGTGGGTTTTTTTGAATTCTTCTTTTGCAGACTTAGTGTCACTGACAGTGACACTTCTCCACGAAACTGGAAAACCAACTATGGTATACTGTATCGACTGTCGAGTTAAATATTTAATAAGCTACATTCCAATGTAAATCAGTCTCATTTACGGAACATGAGACATGGTTAAACTATTTGAATTCTTGAAGTTTGTCTGTATGCTGAACACGTTCGTAAAGTCACTACAATAGTATCTTTTCACTTCACTTACTCGACAACCAAATTTTGTTTTAATCCTTGTTAACTTTTATTTTCAGGTCAGCAGCTAACTGAACCCGAACCGGTGTTCCTCGCACCATTGGAGAATCACACTGTAACCCAAGGCAGAGACATCTTCTTCACCTGTGTCGTCAATCACCTCTCCTCATATAAGGTAACCATCTTTCTCCAAACACACGTTCTACTGTCTTATCAAGAATCAGACTCCATGACACGATGGAACGAAATCGACTGGCCATCGGTTGCATCCGGCGTCGTCAGTTTTTCCAAACCTTCTACATATCAACATCACCTTTATCGCTGACTCGAGCACATCGCCCTTTTTACGACGCGTTTAACAAATTCTCCCCACATCCAAATTCCAACATCCTCGAGTTAACATATTGCAGAAGATTCTTCCTCTCTGATGTTCTGGTCACTACTGTTAGCATAAAACCCTCTTACATGATCTATCTAGTCGAGTTCGAGACAACGGGTCACCCACACAAGCGCACACTTTGGGTTAATAATGTTCGATTCAATTCGCACCGCCGAACAGAATAAACGCAGATTACGAAGGTGGAGGCGATAGTGGTTAGAGCGAGTTGTGGAAAGGACGATTAGGCGACAAGCTGTTCGACCCACTTCAAAATTCATTTGACATTCAATTAAGGAAAAATGCTGTTGGTATCGCACGGATTTCTCGGCTATAAATTTATTTATGGCGAATACTTAATGAATGCGTCGATTTCACAGGATAACTGGAAACGACAGAAAAACACGAGAGGTGTTATTGCAAACGGCATCTAATTATCTTCAGCGATTATTGGATTTACTAGCAACTCGATCGTAATTGCTTCCTTGTTACTGGTGGAAGTTTTATTGCGGTATTGTTTCCCGAAGGGAGGCGATAATATCTCTTAGACGACGGTAAAGTCTCGGTTGTTTCTGGTTGTATCACAAATTGTTGGTATCACCAGAGTTATTTTATAGGAAATAATGAAAAAATAATATCCAAGGATCGCGATAAAATATCTTAAATATATAGCCTCAAGAAGAATCTCTCATCTCTAGAGTTTGAAAGCGCAATGATTTTATCGCGCCACGTCAGAGCTTTATTTCATTTGCGCCTATCACGAAGGAGGTTGTCCGCCAACAACCACCGCTACCGCTACCACCGCAAAAATACGGCGACGATGGCATCGGCAATGATTTCATTGTATACTTCGGTCCTACGCCCGGAGGTAACCGTCATACAAAGAAGCCCAATCAAATGTGTAGTGATTGAGTTTGCGACGCGTATACCACGTACAATCACTTGGAAAGTATCTTCGGTCGGTAATAAAATCAAAGGGTATAAACTCTCCGGAGGCATCCGGGCTCCAGCTAAAGAAGTTCGTAAATGGAATTATGTAGAGAAAACTTCGCGAACCGAAATTGATTGTGCTCTTTCAAAAAGGCAAATATCCGTATTTTAGTATCATCTAGACTGGATTTTCTCAGGTGGCGTGGATAAAGTCGGATACGAAGGCCATCCTTGCAATTCACACGCATATGGTGGCCCAGAATCAACGCCTCAGTGTGACACACAACGGACACAACACGTGGAAACTGCATGTTTCCAATGTACAGAAAAACGATTCGGGCACTTACATGTGCCAGATCAACACGGATCCCATGCGGAGCCAGGTAATTATGCATATAAAATCACTTTATGGTATTACTACTTCCGGCATCATAATCTCCTAGTATAAATTACCACAAGGCGGATTATAAAGTCTTAATCCTTGTTTTTGCTACAGATGGGGACGTTGGAAGTGGTCATTCCACCAGATATATTAAACGACAACGAGTCTACTGAAGGTGGGGGTGTTGCATTGGAAGGAGGTACAGTTCGCCTCAAATGCCATGCTACAGGAGTGCCAGGTCCGACGGTGTTATGGAGAAGAGAGGATTCTAAGTCGTTGGTATTCCGCAATGAGACCACTCGCGAGAAGCAAGGTAAGATGCAAGGTGAGATGTGATTACGATTTGGATATGCCGAGACACGCCCGGAATCGATATGGAAACAAACCAACGGGAAAACACTTTATTTACGCGCGCTGAAATAATATCTCATTGAGTTTCCACTAGTGAGAAAGAAGGCAGTCGCAGATGGTGAACGCCCGCCTGCCCGCTCGCCGTTTGCCTAATCCAGGATCTCCGACAGTGGCAGCAGCGGTGCGATTTGCATGCCGCCGCTACTGAATATGTGCAATGAAAAATTCAACTTGAGCGTCTATAGATAATGTTAGGGGGAAACGTTGCATTTTGCTTCCGATAAATCCGGGTTGATTTAAATTTCAAATCAGATATTATCTGAAGGAGTGTATGCGATGCGGCGGAATGATCTTGAGGTGTTAGAATTCGGCATTTGCATGTCCGGTTTCTTTCATTTTGAAGAAAGAATACTGTTCGTTTTGCGTTAACACGTTCACGTTGGATGATGATGAGGGTTATTGAATGATGCTGCAAGAATATTATTAAGGAGTATTCATGAACACCTGGTAAGGATATAGGAGCAGTTTGTGCGTGGAGATTATTAATTTTTATGGAGTATGCGAATCCAGATTCGTTTTGTAAACGTTGTAGAAACGTGGCCTTTGCGGTTAGCAATAGCATCCCATGCGATTTGGTCCAGACGGCGTTCCATCAAGTCGAACGGGCATTGCAAGTGGCATTTATATCCTCGCAATTGCTCGGCGGCGAGTTCGCATACGGCTTTCCTTCTTTCGAGACCAAACATTTGTCTTTATTCTTACGATTGGTTGGAATGGCAGCCGCGGTCCCGGCATTTTGAAATATCACGACTTCGCTTTCCGAAGGCCGTACATTTCTGTTCGTGTTTAAGACTGTGCTTGACATTAGCAAATATATCGACTCAATATTTATCTTGCATATGTAGGAAATTGTTGGAAATCGTTGAAAATTATTGATTCGTGTTCCTTTGTTTTTACAATTTTTTTCATTGTGGAATTTACAGTGCAACGATCGTATGACGGCGACACGCTGGTGCTCACCGGCATCCAACGTTCAGACATGGGGGCATATCTCTGCATCGCTAGTAACGGCGTGCCGCCATCAGTCAGCAAGCGATTTTCGGTTCGAGTTCATTGTGAGTATATAGCAGATTCATACATATACGTATATGTCTAGAGTTAGAACACATACATTCTTGCAAAACGAGATCGAACTATGGTGCCAAAAGCGTATGGAGTCAGTCAGCCAAACACCACATATACTATCCCTTCTTTTCACATATATTTTTGAAAGCCTCTTGGAGCTTTAAGAGTATGAGGATCTATGCCACGTTGAAATAACTGTCAGTCTATATTTTGGAGAGTCTAGTCTCACCTGGATTTTTTCAGTTCATCCTTTGATCCGCGTCTCGAACCAGCTGGTCGCAGCACCTATCGCCAGCGATGTGCTAGTGCAATGCTACGTGGAAGCATCGCCTCGCGCCATGAACCATTGGACGAGGGACACTGGTAAGCCCCTTGGGGACTAGCTTACTGACTTCGATGTATCCTAACACCTGACTACCACATTTTCCACGTCTTTCGGTGGCCGTTGGTCTTTACCTCTACTCATGATCTCTTATATAGAAGATGTTCAAGTTCACCCTTTCATAAATCACTTTAAACCTAATTCATATTACCGCAACGCTAGAAGTCACAGTTGAATTCTCTTGAGAGTCATATCTGATTCGACCTGTAACATAAAGAAAAATCATATCTTTAAGATTAAATTATTTATAATCAATTTTTGCAGGAGAAAAATTAATTCCAAGTGAAAAATACGCAATGGAAGAGACACCCATTAACGATTACTCATTACTAATGAACCTGACAATAAAATCCTTAGATAAGAAAGACTTCGGAGGATATGTGTGTACATCATCGAACGCCTTGGGAAAAGCGGAAGGAGTTGTCCGATTACAGGGTAAATACCTCATCACAATGACTTCTATCCCTCCTACAATTATCTGCAAATCTCTTCCGGTTTCAGAACTGCATCTGATCGTGAAGACAACGAGTACAACACCTCCACCCCGTCGAGTGGATGTCAAGCCACGCAAACCAGTGCATAAAGAAAAACCCACAAAGAAATACACGCGTCCGATAAAAGGAAGAAAACTTGACGGAAGTCTTCCGGACAGCACGGATGACGACCTCGCTGAGGAGTCGTCGCGTACGTCGCTACCGGATACGAGAACGTTGCTACCTTTCGCTCCAACAACCACCACGAAAAGTCCTTGGGTGGAACTCCGCAATAGCTCTCACGGACTACAAAATCATCCTTTGCTGGTGCTACTCGTCGTGCTAATCTTAGCATTACGATCTTAGAGAAAAATGTTTCCAACGATTAGACAAAAGGTTTGGTTTCTTTTATAAGAAGTTAACAATTATGATATAAGAAATGTCTTCCTCGTATGTGCAAGCAAAAATCGAAAAAGGCAGTTTTTCGATTTGATAAGAAAATTTGCACAGCATATCACGGTTTCGTCTTCCCATTCTGTTTCATTCGTTTAGTTCTTTAAAAAAGAAAAGTTAGACGAATTGCTTCTTGTATAAAATTAATATTTTAAGAGGTTTCAATATATCTTGTAAAGATATAGATGAAATTTGAAATGGACAAAATTAAATTATGTCCATAGACATGTACAGGGTGCTCTCATTAGATGAATCCGTAACAAATTTAAATTACTAATAGCTCGCAAAATACACAACGATAACTTACTTTCTATAATTATACAGGAAACAAACACAATTTTAATATTCAGTCATATACAAAACTTGTAAAAGGACAAAACGGAAACTAATCTGACATTTGTGTATTTGCTACATTGAAAAGACAATACCCAGACAAAGATGATACTTCAAAGGTAAGTTTAGAATAATGTATATGTAAACACAAATATATGACATGCAGTCTTCTAGACCTAGAGCATAATCAGACATGGAGAATTCACTGCAATTGTCTGATTACGAATCGCGGCGCTTTCTTAATCAATTTCCGATGATATATTGCTCGCGCTGTCTTAGAAACAGGCAGTAACGTATATATCGAAGAGACTCTGATAAATCATACGCATTTGTCAATCTGACTTTGAAATCTTCCTCTCGATAAAAGAGAATTTACAAATTACAATGCAAATTTAAAATCCCTTAAATCCCTGCAAAAGTAAATATTGGATTAAAAATAACCCAATATTACCAAAGATAAAAAAGAGTTACCCATAAAAAAACCCGGTTTTGTTATATCAGTAATATTACTAAAAGCCGAATGTGTGTAATGTCAATCGAGCCGAACCACGATTCGTATCAATTATCAGCTAGCGAAAGCGCATCGCAAATGCTTCACGCTACATTAATTAATAAAACAAACGGCATTGCCGAAACACGATGTCGGCCCGTTAACCAAACGCCAATGTTTGCATGCCCCGGTCTGCGGAACGAGATAGATATAATTTACAATTGCGCCTCATGCGCATTCATTCATCGCCACGCGTTTTCGTGCCCGCGATAAACAATTATTTATGCGTTAAAACATATGACACGTTAAATGAATGAAATTAACTGCTGGTTAAATACTCGCGTGACATTTTTTCAACCCTACAAATTTGTTTATACAGCCTTTAAAGCCAAAAAACGAGAATCGTAAAACAACCAATAGTGTGTCATGGTTTGGTTTGGTTGCGTTTACTCAGAAATAAAACAGAATGGAAAAGACACGTCCAAAGGTTAGGGATGGGTCTGTCACGCAAGTTAATTTTCTGTTTATCATATTACTCAACATCATCATACAAGCGTAGTACGATGCCGACGATTAACCCTTTGTGGGTCAAAGTCTCATAAGCTGATGATGCATGCAGGAAAATGAGACTATGGCGCTGACATTTTTAAGGGAGCAGGAATTTATTATGCCGACTCATCCTCTTTAATTTTAAACGTTCGTACAACTATTCCGCAGCTTTGTGACACAAAAAAAGAACATGACCCTTTTTAGGTTGGAACGTTCGGTCAGTGCGTGCGTGCCTCATGGGTGACAACCTAGCGTACTATCGTTGTTGGCAATATTTACTTTGCTCCTCAAAAAGGCAGCTAGTCTTTGTCATTCTTGCTAGCTAGTCTATTTATTTAAAAATTGTTGTTGACTTTTTTCCGGGAGCTACTAGCATCTACACGTTTCATGTCGATGTGAGGATTTATGCGAATATAAAAGGAACTGGAGAATTCATTTAGAGTGGGAAATAAGAAAGGAAAAATAAAAAGGAAAAAGAAAATGATCAAGACGATGACAGGGGTCCTGTGGGGACAACATCCACCCTACGTTTTATTATATAAGTTGCTTGTAAGGAATATAAAAGGAAAAATAGATGCGTGCGAGGTTAAAACCACAACGAGGAAAATCTCTGGTTCTGCTGAGGAAAACTTTTAAAGTCCCATTTATCGTTGTGGCTATATGTATTTTCCTATTTGATTATATCCTGTTTGCTTTCGTTTGATTAAATAATGTTTTATTCATTTATTTAATTTTCCATTCATTTTAAAAATGGGGATGAAGCAGATTTAATTTGTAATAAGCAACTTTATAGATTGATTGTTATTCAAAACAAAACAAAGTTCGAGCGGTTTATCAGCATCACGGGAACTATAAAACACTCAATAGGTAAACAATGAAGCTGGGAGTCTGTTCTCACGGAGTACAGAATGATTTTTTAATTGTCGGATCAGTGCACCACAAACGCAATGAAAGCAAGCGCTCCTGCATAGCGTGAAACAACCCTGATGCTGCTACCGACCCGAAGCCGACATTACCCGCAAGAGGATACTATCCTCATTTACACCTCATGAATATTTCAACCATTAATCACTTAAACCGCAAAATTCTTTTTCACTTTTTTTTGTCAATAGAAGTCGATTTCTTTTCTGTCAGATATCTTTTAATTGTTTATAGATGTCAGATACAATTCTAAAATAGCTTTATGAAATATAATAATTTATTATGAGGAATCAGAATCGTAATAAACAACATAAAATAATGCGAATCGTTTCAATTTCGAGAAAGGCAAAAATGTAAAAAGCAGAAGGTCGTAACACATATCGCATTAGATGATATATCCAATAGCTTCCGAGGATTTGATATGGAATTGACGCATGGTGAGCGTATGTGAAAGTAGAGGGAAAGGATTCGCTGGAACGTATAGAACAGCAGTGTAATAAACCCAAGCTCCTGGAGGAAACGATTTGGCATTACGGGAATTCGTTTACTCGCGCAACGCAGCCCGAGAATGGGAAAACAAGAATTTTAAGATTAACATCACAATTACGGCAATGGCGGGTGTTTTCTGTTTTTATGTGTATACACACCAATTTTGTGGTGAAATGTTCTGTGAAGTTGAGGTTGCAACTATAATTTTTGTCATGAAATACTCGTATATACCACTGTAACGGCAAACAAAGCATTTCATCCGAATCTAACATGAAACACTAAGGGAGATTTGCAATATTAAGTTTATACAGTTTGTAACAAATGATTCTTTTTAGAAAATTACATAAAATCAATAACCTAAATATTTATAAATTTATAAATATTTAAATAAAATTTTTAAATTTAATTTAATTTGAAAATTTAACTTTGCAACTGTAAGCTTTGCAATATTAAGTAAAAACAGTTTATAAAAATTGATATTTTTTTTCTCAAAATTGCATAAAATCATTTACCTAAATTTACCAAATTCAATAAATATTAAAATTAAATTTTAAAATTAAATTTAATCAGAAACTTTAACATTGCAACTGTAAGCTTTGCAATATTAAGTTTATACAGTTTATAAAAATTGATTTTTTTTTCTCAAAATTGCATAAAATCATTAACCTAAATTTACCAAATTCAATAAATATTAAAATTAAATTTTAAAATTAAATTTAATCAAAAAATTTAACAACTGCAACTGTAAGCTTTGCAATATTAAGTTTATACAGTTTATAAAAAATATTTTTTTTTCTCAAAATTGCATAAAATCATGAACCTAAATTTACCAAATTCAATAAATATTAAAATTTAATTTTAAAATTTAATTTAATCAGAAAATTTAACAACTGCAACTGTAAGCTTTGCAATATTTATTAAGTTTATACAGTTTATACCAAATGATTTTTTTCTCAAAATTACATAAAATCATTAACATAAATTCACCAAATTCAATAAATATTAAAATAAAATTTAAAAATTTAATTTAATCAAAAAATTTAACAACTGCAACTGTAAGCAATTTCATGTGAACATCAGCAGAAATGAATTTCTTTTTAATTACATTAAATAAACTCACGGCAGCAGCTGTTATCAGAGAGAATGTTAACAAAAGTGTCCGCACAACCAAAACTGCGACAAAGATAAGGTTTTATCTAGGCGACAACGAGCTGGCGAACTGTCGGAAAGAAGAAAAAAATAGAAACTTGTTGCTGAACATTGCACAAAACGTTTCATGCCTCATGCGATGCCTCTTTAAATATGTAAGGACGTGCATAATGGATAATGCGCGCCTGCTCCCGTGCAGATGATACCCGAGAGACGAGAACGGGACAGCTCTTCGCACGCTATTTACACCCACCCAGTCCTCGCAGAGATTGCAGGATTGAATAACAACCTCCTCATCTTTCTCTGCTCACTGCGAAGGAAAACAGCGACGGAATGAAATATAAATCAATAAAAGTTGCAACTTTTATCATAGTTTAAATGCTTTTCTCATACCCTTCACTGCTCTTCGTCTTTTCCTCACTTGCTCATACGATGCCAGTGGTATAAATTACAGCCAACAATTATAAAACTGGCTCCGGAGGCAGAGGCGTTATGTGTCAGGATTCTCTTTTAGCAAAAATATGACAAACACGCAAATAATTGCGAGCCGAGCGAAAAAGAGCTTCGAACGAATGCATGAAAATAGCGTTTGTCGCGGTTTTTTACAACTTTTTACTTGAACCGAATGCGCATTGTGTTCTTGTTGCGCACTATCACAATGCCAACTGAACTGGACTACTCTCTAACAATCAATTCGATAGTGTGGCACTTTAAAAACTCCAGGCAACAAATAAATTTTGCTTTAAATTGTGGTTAATGAAACAACAACCAATTTTAATTCATATTTTAAATTTGGAAA